>CAIGRB010128680.1:5591-48018 GCA_903798255.1 Fraxinus quadrangulata | reverse complement strand
ATTCATGTTGAATCCTGATCGAGTCAAAGATTTGAACTGCATAACGTGTCTTTAAGTGTTTACTATCCTTGCAAAGAAAAATACATTAAAATATAATGTTGTTGGAATTGGTGGTTGGATATTTTGCAACTTCAAAATGAAAGTCATTTTTTTTTTGATACCCAGGTATCCCAACTTACGTCAGACTATATCCTGGACCACCCATCACCGACCCCTCAGCAATGGGTTGAAGTAAATCGCGGGATATGCCTCAACTGGATCCCAGGTTCCCCTCACAAACTGTACACTTCTGCGCACAAGGGATCCTCCTCCATAATGATTGTTCCATACCAAATAAATCTGGTCGCAGGTTCCCACTAGGATTCGAAACCCCACCCTGTCGCTGAAAGCAAGTTATGTGCTGTTTGTTCCACCAGTTGAGCTATGCCCCGGGGGGCTAAATGGAAGTCATTTTTTAATCTTATGTGAATTGGTGCTCTCTTGCCAATCTTAAAAATCAAGTCTCCCTACCAAATCAAAATTTTAACATTAGTTATAGTAATCATCTAATTTCAGCAACTTGCAAAAAAATTAATTAATACTTTTCCAGTTATGGATGACAAATTGACAACACTTGACAAATCACTCATTGGTTTATGCTTTACTTAAAATCAAGTTGGACCTTGATGAGCAATCATATTTCGGAGTTTAGACTATATTATGGGCATGTTAGGTCCCCATTTTGGGAAAAAATAAGTGTTGAAATAGTAATTTTTTTTTTTTTTAAAAAATGAGTATAGAAACTTTTTTGGATTTATATATGTAAAATTATTTTATGAAAAAAATGTGGTTGAAAATGAGTTTTGAGAAAAAAATGAAACTCAAACATAGACAATGAAAAGCTTATTTACCCATGTCCTTGTTTCGTTTAGATAAAAACTAAATTTTTAATAGATTTTGATAAAAGTTGATGAAATGTATAGTTAAAAAATCGCCGATCCCATAAAAAATATAGTTAAAATTAATTGTTCACTTTCACTTTGATTTTAATTAGATTTTAGTTGTACCAAGCATGCGCAAATTATATCTCTCTTTCATTTATATCTAATTTCATTTCGATTCAACAAACTAAGCCTATGCTGAATTTAGCTAAAATAGTTGATAAACATTTAAGTCAAAGTCAATAATTACACAAATTTAATGTGATTTACGATTTTTATCAATTTTCAATCACACAGTTTATTAACTTTTATTAAAATATACTAAAAATCTGATTTTAGGAAAACAAAAAGGGATTAAAATACTCGTGTAAAAGAAAATTTATTTTTAAAATGCTTATTCACTTCATTTACTAACAATACTTGCTACATAAAATGTAGATATTAATTCGTTATAAGTAATTTAGTAATACCTTATTTTAAAGATAATGTATAATATTAATTTTGATAAACGAAATTACTTTATCCTTCTAAAGTGAAAATATTTATAATTCTGCCATTTGCAATATAAAGTAGCAATGTAGTGAAGGATGACTTATCCTTCCGCGGCACTATAAGTGGTTTATCGTAATTAATTATTTGAGAGGATTTTGACCAATTTATTTTCACAAAAATCTCGATGCCCCTTTAGTATTTTTTTTCCCTTTCAATTTGGCCCCAACATGATGCAAGATTATTCAATTTTTTTTCCCTTCCTTTTCAATTTTATGACGATTAAATAGATAAGAAAATATTTCTATTAAGAATTTTAATCTTCACGTCAATCTTATTGTTTTCATTTTTAAATATATTATCTTGACTCTATCGACGTTTCTTCATAATCAATCTCAATATCGGAGAAAAACCAATTATTGTGATGTCTCTATAGTGCCGTTAAAATAAGAACAAATCCTCTTGTCTCGAGTTGTATAAATGACTTTCTTTATTAAGTGTGCTTTAAAAAAATAACGAGTTCTTGTGACAAATGTATTGGACCGTAGCTTTGAATATTACGGGGCATAGGCACCTTTCACATAAATATTGCAGCCACCAAGTGGGTTCTAATGGTCCCCAAATTTAGTGTAGTACACTTGCATCCCAATGCCATATTACATATCAAGAATATAATTTATAATGTTATAGATTTACCCTAGATGATTTTATAGAAATAAACTCGAAATTATACCTAAATTTAAGTTCGTTAATGTTAGATGGTTAACTATGTGGTCACGAGAGAATAATTTTCGGCAAATAAAATAAAAGATATACGAGATAGGTATGCTAAATAATATTATCGTAACAGAACAAAAAATTATGAATGTAACTTAAGTCTACATATCTAAATAATTTTAATGTATTAAACCTTATCTATTTGACAAGAAAAATAGTGTTAGGGCCAAATCGGCAAGAAGCTAAAAATCATTTCAAGTAACCATAATTGATTTTTTCTATGAAAGAGAATCACGGTATGAGAACCTTCTACATACACGTGTAACTAATTTGTCAAGCTTTTGTCCATTGTCGAAAATTCTCTACTTGCCTTCAATAAGAATTTGACCGTAACTCATTATCAGTGTAAAGAGAATCATTATTTTTGCAACTAATTAAACACAATACAATACAATACAACCAGAGAATAAATCTACTTGTTGCTTAGAGAACTCATTCCAGGTCACACTGCGACTTAGATGCGATATATTTATTTATTTATTATTAGTAATCAGTACTTTATTATGCACCTAATGCTGCTGTTTAACATGTACAAAAAAATTTAAAAAAATTACATGTTAGGATTTAATGCCAGAATTGAATTGCTTCGAAGTTTCAATAGTTAGCACAACTTCATGAATTTGAGTTAAAAATGTGCATATTCGTATATTGTTATGAGTTGGGTCCATTTCAGATTGCTTATGTTTCTGCTTTTGAGTAGTGAAGAAGAAAACAAAAGCTAGAGCATTTAAATTAGTGTTTAGAAACTAATTTTCTATTCTATGTAAGGGTATTGTTAAATTTGTTCTTTTCAAATGTAAGGGTACATTAGGTAGTTTAAAATTTCATTAAACTAGAAAAATGGCTTTCTGTCTCTTGTGAAAGAGTTTTCAGAAAAAGCTACCAAACAAGCTCAAAAGTAACTTTTGGACCTCCAAAACTCTTTTCGATTTTCAAAAGTTATGCTAAACGAACCCTTAGAGATTGATGTAAAGTTAACCTCTATATAGCTACGCATACAAGATAAGATCAGCAGAGTACATTTATACAAACCAATAAGAGTATGGAGTTGAAAAAACTGGCTACTAGTAGATAGTGAATTGCCCTGGAAAGTGTGGCACATTTAAGGATAGAAAAGGAAGTTCAAACCCCACTAAGTAACTATGTAAGGATCTTTATTCATTGTTCTTCCACTACTACAGTTTTCAATCCTCTCTAAAGTTGGCAGCATTTGAGGCCTCAAAAGGAGTTTAAAGGAGCCACTATCTCGGGTCCCTTGTACCCCTAAAAGCTCTGAAATGAAACATGGACTGGAGCCCTATTTGAATGAAATATAAGGTGCCTTATTGGAGGGTGGGGGCATTGATTTAGTGGGTTGTTGGTATATTGCTGAAAAATTATTTAAAAGCTGCAAAATGAAATATTATTTTAACGTATTTATAGTTGTAAGCTAAAGTGCGAGAGTACATGTGAGCGCAAATTGAATTTTGCCTAAAAGTAGTCTTCTTGAAATACCCTAGACAATTTATGAAAACAGATGTTTGCATTGTCATCTCGATTTTCTTTAACTGCACTGATGATCTCAAATATTTACTCATTGTCGTACTTATATTCCTCCCTTTATATAAGGAGCGAAGCCACCTTAGGTAGGCATCTGTACTGGGCCTTGACTTCCCCAACTTGACTGAGCAGAAATATCCAGCCTGTTCAGGCTCGTAAGTCTCATCTTACAATTTGTGTTTTCTACCTTGATTTATTTTCACATGTAAAAAAAAAAAAACCCTAAATATTTTGTTTGGCATTTTCGATTGATATTCGGTTTCAACAAAGGAAAGGGTTGGTTTTAGCTGCAATGTATCCAAACCGGGTCGCCCGGTGTTGATTTCAATTACGAATAGGGTCCAAAATCAACCCAACTCGACCCACACCCACCCCTACTGCTACTCCAGCTAGTAACTCCCCTGCATTGAAATAATTTTTAACTCCACACCAGCTTTATTTGTCATATTATTATCCTCAATCTTTCAGAAATTGCGCTTGTATTTGTTGTCTTCTTTTCTATTTTTTTTTTTTTTTTTGGGTGCTTGTTCAAAAGACGTGTACACAATTCTTTTTTTGCGCCCTAACGGACATTTTAAATGGAAATTAAAAAATTCGGTGGCAAAACAACAATCATACCATACTAACATCTTGGATGACATAACTGCCATGTGACAATTTTATTAGACTGTTTAGAAAATAATCAATAATGTCATCCAATCATTTTTGTTACACATCTTCTGTCAACATAAATGTCAAATTTATTTAGCAACAAAGCCTAATTCGGCTAAACAAATGAAATGGATATTTGAAAAGAGAGATTATCAAAATTAAGTCCTTGTTTGGTAGGTATTAAAATCTAAATTTTAATATAAATCAAAATTTAAAATTAATTTCCACATATTTCGTGGAATCCATAACTTTTCAACTACACATTTTATCAACTTTTATCAAAATCTATTAAAAATCTAATTTTAATTCCCACAAACAGTGGCGGATTTAGATTGCATAAGGTGGCATATTCATAATATTGAGTTAATAAAAACTTCAGTAGCCCTATACTTTGCCAAAACCATAGGTCTGATAATATAGCAACTTACCTATGGTATTTACATCATCAATATAAATAAAAATAGTAATAGGTATATGCCAACTGCGTTTGGGATAGAATATTCTCCTTTTTGTTGAGGTATCTTCCTACTTAGCATAAAAAATCCCATACAAGACAAAAATTACCTTCTCCCTTTTCAGTCGTCATCGGACAAATAAACAATGTTGCTAGGCAGACCCTGCACATTACCGAACGAATGAAGCTCAGATTGTTGCGAAAAATCAAAAGTCAAACTGAGACGAGGTAAAGGTGAAAAAGAATGTGGCACCTGTACACGAGGCTGATTATCCATGTCCATACGCATCTCCTGTGTGGATTGAGAAATACTAGGACGAGCCAGCAGTCCATGAGAAACAGAATTAGTGAATACAGGTTGTGGTGTCTGTGAATGTGAACGTAGCAACGGTTGATGCTGGACAGGTGGTGCTTGTTGAGGTGGATGTTGAGAAAATGGCGAAGAATCAACAGGCTGGAGAATTGATGCCTGCTGTCTTGGCACACTAGGTGGAAAGGCTGCCACACTAGCAACATGTTTGGATGCAGCAGGTCGGAACGCTTGAAGGTGAGGAGCCTGAGTATGGATCTCCCTACTGACTCTGACATTGCCTGTGGAAGGTGTCAGGGTACCAATATGAGGGGGTTGGGTGGGAACATTATGGGAAAGAGCTGCTCCACGCTGCAGAGGTTGCACAGGTTGGGACGAAGATGAACCAGCAACATTGGAAGGTCTAGTAGAATGTGACACAGACAGCTGCACAGGTCGTACATTTGGAGCTGTAGTATGGTGGCCAGAAGCAGGCCTGCAGGCTGAAATCTCAGGGGAAGGTCTCACTGAAGTAGGCAGAGATGGATGATTCAAGTTCTGCACGTAACCAGATTGCATAGCTGCAAAGAAACATTACACATGTCAACTTGTATTAGAATTAGAATGTGTATTTTGAAATAAATTGAACACAATCTGGTCAAACACAAAATGGTCACTAAACAAGCCAATTCCTATATGACAATGAAATATCTATGAATCTCTATACTGTATCCTTTTTATCTTATTTGTTTCTAACCAATAATCGGTAGTTGTTTGTCCAATGTGTTGCGATAATTGGATAACCAACTATGTTACATTGGTTTATCAGTTGACAAAAAAAAAAAAAAAACACTTCTGAACTCAGGAGTAGTAAGTAGCAAATGCTTAACTTGTGAAACAACAATACCATCCACATAAGAACATGCATAAAAACTCAATAGTTTACATTTATATATGGGAAAATTGCAGCCATGGTACCAAATCTTTAATTTAGTTGCAGACTTTGCCCAAACCTTTTATTTGTGCTACCCATGGTACCAAACCTTTAAAAAACTCGCACCCAGAGTCTAAACGGATGGAAACTGTTAGTTTGACCGTTAGTCAACAAAAAAATTGACCTTGACTAATTTTGAAAGGATAAAATGGTAACTTTACAATTTCTATAATAAAATAATTAAAATAAAAAAACCCAAACCACGCGTACCCACCCCCACCCAAACCTACCGTGTTATCTCCTTCACCTTTCCTACTCCCACCCCAAATCAAAATCCGAAAATTCACTGGCACCCGACTCTGCGGAAAATTTCAGAAACTATGCATATAATAATTTGTAAATAAATGAAATTTAGTGAGAGAACTAATTATGGATGACAGCAGAATGTAGTAACTTATCGCGAAGAGCATAAGCCAAGTTGCCATTGGAAATGAAATCGCTAGGTACCCAGTAATATGCCCTCAACTTCACAACATGCGAATGGTTTACTCTCCCGATTGCCTGAACCTCCACAACAAACTCCTTATACCTCTGTTTCCCCGCCTTTTCCTAACCTCTTCATGGCCATCGCACCCCATTTCCAAGCACAACTTTATAACAATCCCCAACCCACTCTTCTCTAACACATAAGCCGATGCCCTCAACAACTCATCTAACTCAAAATTGAACCCCCTATCGATAGCCACGAGATCTCCCTCCCCACCACTCATCCCTCCACTAGCTCCACCGCCAAAGTTTAAAAATGCGAAACTAAGTACTGAGATGATTTTTCTTTATAAGGCGAGGCGTAAGCCTCGAGGCGGATTGAAGCGTAAGCCTCACAAAAAACAAAAAATATAAGTAAAAGAATTATAAAATAATACAAAAATACAAAAAATAAAAGTTGGAGCATATAGTAAATAGGATATATAGCCATTAGCATATAGAGATATAATCCACCTAAAAAAAAAGATGTTTGAAAAAAAAAAGCATTACAAAAGTTAGCTTTGAGAGAAATGTAAATTGAACATGGTTATGACACTGCTCGGAATAAGGCAGATTTATTGGATGTAAGGAAAGTGGCAGCAGAAGAAGCACATGTATGTGCACAGGAGAATGACATTTTCTTTATGGCACTGTAGGTTCTAATGTCTCTCTTTTTCCTATTTTATTTTGTCTTTTTTGAATATATATAAATCAAAACATTAGATAGCCAATCATTTTCGTTATAAAATTTATAATTTCCAATGTGTATACGAAGCAATTAATTGCATGCAAGATTTACTAAAACCTAAGAAGAAAAGAAAAAAAATAAGAAAAGAGAAAAAACATACTTGATGAAACCAGGTGAGGCCATACTAGAAGATGAAGACGATACTCTTCTTTAATTCTGACTTTTGCATTTTGTTGAATCTTTTGTGTTCTTACGTTATCAATTTTTAGGGCTGTTGTTTTGTATGACTGTATCGTTTAGTTTTATATGTATTTTATTGTTTTGTTTGGGCTTAAAATGCCTTTTTAAATGGGTAATTTTCTTTTTTAAAAAGGCCCTTTCTAATTTGTATTAATAAAGTTGAAAAATTAAATTTTAAGGGAAGCGCACACCTCATGCTCCATGAGGCGTGTGCCTCAGATTTAGAGGCGTTTGCCTCATATTTTTAGTCTAAAAAATACCGCCTCGAGGCACAATACATACGCCTCACGGTGAGGCGGGCCTCAAGGCGCGCATCACTACGCCTTTTTAAACCATGTCCACCGCCACCCTTTCCAACTCCACCTCTAAGCCATTGCTCGGGAAACCACTAATGCCATGAAAAACAAACAATCTCGTCTTCTTATTTCCCCCAAGCTTCCCTTTCCCAGTACAACTACATAGTTTTAGGTTTGGGTGGGATAGGCATGTGTGGTTTGGATTTACCATTTTATCCTTTTAAAATTAGTCAAAATTATGGTCAATGTCAATTCTCTGGTCAACTAACGGTCAAACTAACAGTTTCCATTCAGTTGGGCTCAGGTTGCGAGTTTTTTTTAAAGGTTTGGTACCGTGAGTAGCACAAATGAAAGGTTTGGACAAAATTTGCAACTAAATGAAAAGTTTGGTACCGTGGCTACAATTTTCTCATTATATATTATGTGCTTTTTTGGATTTATTATAAGTTCTTGAAATTATAATGTGATGGAAATGAGTGACGGATACTTGGGTACTAATTATGGATCCTACAAAATGTGTAGTTAAAATTAAAGTTTGACTTTGATCTTAACTTATAAGGAGATTTTAATGAAAGGCCAACAAGCTCTATATCTTTATTTTTATACTTTTTAATATAAAACATGACACATTGAACGTCTAACATTTGCCTGGGTGTCCCCTAAGTATATCCCTCTAGCACCAAAAATTTTAAAAATATATATATAAAAAATAGGACATAGCACCTTGCTTGTCAGACACGTCCTGGGATTTACTGAAATGTTGAACGTCACCCTAGTAGGACTGTAGGTCCAATTTCATACCAGAATTTGCACAATGGGGTGGTCAAAATCTATTTCAATTGACCAACAAGAAGCATAAATCAAAATATATAGAACAATTATAACAAATGGAAAAAACTGAGAGAAATCAAGCTGCCAAGAGATTAACAAATATAAATATACTAAAAATAGAGGCACACTCAAATATATGTAAATAAGTTTATTTACCTGACATCAAAACAGAAGTAAACAAGTTAGCCAAAAAAGTTCAACCTTATTTGGTAATTTTGAAAGTTCCTCGAACTGACACTTCCTCACTTAAATTGTGACACACATTATTTGAATTACACTTTAGAAGAGACAAGCTTAGGCCCACCAGCAAAATGGAATCACAGAGAAGGGGAGAAGATAATGTGAGTGGTTTGCAACAATTCTGTGGGACTAAAGGTCTTTGGAAAACCATGCTATTATAGAGCCAAAAAGTATAAAAGAGAGAACTAAAAAGTTCAAACCCTGCATTTTAGGTTCCTGAAAAACATGGTCATACATGGAAGATTCACCATGTTAAATCACAATAACAAGTTGCACCCTTTTAATGAGAGTCTTAGGAAATGTAGCATCTAGTCCATTTAAGATCACCAAGGCAACAAAACCATAGATGACACAGTGAAATACTGATTGTTCATCCAAAACAATACCGTTATAGAACCAAAAAATATGAAAGATATAAAATAGAGAGATGAAGAGGTTCAAAAAAGCATATTTGGATGATTCAGACAATGTAATCACCATGGAAAGATCCCTAATAAAAATACCAAAGCTTAATAAAAATTGTAATCAGTACTTATCATTATGTTTGCAAACTATTTCCGGAGTTTAACTGAACAAACAATTATAATTAAATAAGGATTTTATCGGTAAAAATTAATTTCCAATGTTAGTGAACCTACTAAATGGAAGATATGAATCCATAGAATCAAATGGGAATTGAATTTCTGATTTTTAATTACTCATCTACCATTTATAGTCGGTAGTATACACAAAAAATTATGTTTTGTCCTGAGAGTTCAAGTCACCCGACAATCATATTTTATGAACAATACAGGAACACATCTTCAAAATGAAATATTGCTTATAAGTTGGAAGAGGTATGACCAACTGATTATGTACCTTCCTGCGTTCCTGGATGCTGAGAAGGCCTGAGATTGAAGCATTCAGATTTGAAAGCCTCAGCCAGAATTTTATGCATGAAAACCTTGTTATAATTGCTATCAAGTTCGTTCTTCCTCAGACGATACGTGGCTTCAGCATCCTGAAGTTTTCTGGCGTACTTATCACATATTTGAGTGATAACTTCCTGGATCTCCTTCTTACAATCAGATTTCAGTTGTGATTTCTGTTCAGAGAGAGAGAGAGAGAGATAAAGAGAGTTATTTACAATAAAAAATACGGATACATAATACGACCAGGAAGAAATTCTGACACACCTTATCTTCATGGACTTTTATCACTTGTTCGCTCTCTTTCTGTAACCTATGCAGTTCATCTTCAAGTGGTTTAGCATGAAAAGATGGAGTAGGATTCCAAGAGCCCACATGATGCGAAGGATAAACTAGAAGGTTGCTAGGTCCTTGAAGATGAGTGACATCTTCCCCCAGTTGCAGAGCAGCTTGATTTGGATGTCCAAGTGTACTTGTAACTGCTTCGGACATAGTCACATTAATCACAGCAGAGTTGTTCAATTCACAACTTGGTTCATTATCAACTCTGTTTGGTGATCCTAAATCAAGGTGATTGCTGTCAAGAGTTGAAACGACATTAGCAACTGGAGGATGTAGTTCTGAATTTCCCCCACATTGAGAATTAGCTTGATATGCAAGTGGTGCTAGCTCCTCAGCTAAATGGGGAGAAGCCTCAGCAGTTTGGGAAGAACTTCTTTCTTCATCCTGGCCTTGATGTTCAACTTCACTAGCTGAAACTTGATCACATCCAGGGGATACATAAAAGGAAACTTGCTGCAGCTGCTCACGGTTCCCAATTACTTCATGATTACGTTGTATAGAGGTTACAGCCTCAACAGATTCCAAAATTGCATCATCAAGTGTTGAATCGACAGGAGCAACTGGAGGATGCAGTTCCAAATTTTCTCCACTTTGAGTAGTAGCTTGATTTGTAAGTTGTTCTATCCCAATTAAATGGATAGAAGAAGACTCAGCAACTTGGGAAGACCTTGCTTCATCCTGAGTTTGATGTTCAACTTCACTAGCTGAAACTTGATCACAGCCAGGAGATACGTAAGCAGAAACTTGATGCAGCTGCTCACAATTCTCAATTAATTCATGGTTAGACTGCACAGAGGTTACAGCCTCAGCAGGTTCCAAAATTTCCCCGTCAAGAGTTGAATTGTCATGAGAAACTGGAGGATGCAGTTCCAAACTTCCCCCACTTTGAGAAGGAGCTTGATATGAAAGTGCTTCTAGCTCCTTGGTTAAATGGAGAGAAGCCTCAGCAATTTGGGAAGAGCTTCTTGCTTCATCTTGGGGTTGATGTTCAACTTCATTAGCTGGAACATGATTGCAGCCAGGAGAAATATAAGCGGGAACTGGCAGTAGCCGCTCACAATTCTCAATTACCTCATGATTAGACTGCACAGAGGTTGCCGCCTCAACAGCTTCCAAAATGGTTTCTTCAACTGCTGTAGTACTTTTATTTTTTGTGCCTGGTGCATCTTGGTCTTGCAATTCAGCAGACACTGAGCATTGGTTATATTCATCTTGTGCTACCTGATCATATCACATATTCTAGTTGTTAATTACCTAGTTCCATTATAAAATCCTGGAGTAAATTTGCACGTCCTGACAAACATCGTCAAAAAATCAAGAGACGCAAGCACAAGAAAGATAATCCATGGAGTGCTTCATCAGCTCTAAATAATGTGCCAAAGTTTAGAGGATAATATGTCTGCAAAACTATTGGAGAGAGCATAATTTTTAAGGACATATTAACTTACTGGAGAAAAACAGGGTGTGCCCCTCAACTTAGATTTAAAAGTCTGTACAAGTTTAGGTGTGTCATCAACTCAGATTTTAACCTGATAACTAGTGAATTTCTAAGGATTTCATATTGAAAGGATTTTAATAGATAACAGTAGATTTCAAGCCTATAAATATAAATACCAAGCTCTTTAGGAATTCTATTCTGATCCCTCAGATTTCAATGAATTTTGAGCCTACAAATATAAAGTCAAATGATTAATACCTTTGACAAAAATAAAAGAAATCAAACTAGGGGTGTGTTTTAGTCACATTATTTTGGAATGGTAGATTGATGGAGAATGTGTTGTTGAAAAATGAGGAAAAATTATTGATGTAATGGAAAATATTATTTTATTGAAAAATGTGTGGCTGAAAATAAGTAGAAGAATGAGAATGAAAATTTTAATGTGGCTCAAACGAGGGCTAAAGTAAAAAATAGAAAAATATAAAATAAAATAGCAATAAAATATCTCATTTTCAATTCTCAATCTGAAACTCAAAGTGGGAGGGAAGGAAACAACGAATTGACTTATTGTTCCTATTGAAATTTGGACTTGAATTTTTATTTTGGACAACTAAGAACTAAAAATAAATTAGTCCATTCTACTTTGTTAACTCTATCCACAAACTAAACATGTCTTTAATCATAAAATATTTAGTGCATATTTTGTACGTAATTTTCGTCACTATAACGAAAATGATTTTATTTTCAGATTGAACTCATTTCTAATTTGTTCATATTTATTTTCTTGATTTTGTAGATTGATTATATGTGTTCTTTTTATATGACAAAGTTATGAATTTTCTATAATAAATGATAATATTATGATTTTATTTTCCAATGACAAAGTTAAAATTTGCCTTTTTTTTGGGTGATCGGTTAAGTTATATTATTTTATCATAATTGTAAGAAATCCATTAATATCCAAGGAATCCATTAAAATCTATAAAATAGAACGATGTCAAAATCTTATGAATTGGGTGGAATTCTATTCAAATTCATGAAATCAATGATAATCCATAAATCTTAAAAAGCCCATTAAACTCATAGTTGAGGTCACCCTCAAGTTTACTCTACAGTGCAGTGCAGGACATTTAGGATAAGCATAAAACTAGACCATTTGGAAGAAAAAAGTGCATACTTGACTCTGGGTTATTAAACCACAGTGATCTGTAGAAGCTATAGCTTGCTCCAAAGGTAACAATGATCGGCCTCCATTGATCAGCTTATCAGCTTCTTTGCTTTGGTTCATCACATTTTCAGGCAAATCAACTGTATATACTTTATCATACACCCTAAGACGTGCATTGTGGGATTCTACTGAGCAACCATGACCTACAATATCAGTATATACGGTTTCAGGAACCACTGTAAAGACCTCTCTGCTCTGCTCACTCAATGGAATTATATCAGAAAGTCTTTCTCCATGAGGATTCAATTCCTTGGGTGGCTCAGCTGCAACAACAGATGTTCTCTCACAATGAATTATCCCCATTCTTCTTTCAGGTATAATATTTATCAAATTATTAACAGTTTCAGTAGGAACAGTACATCCCACTGCCTCAGCTGATACAGTAACAGATGTATTAGAGGGCATGACGTCATCCCCATGCAGGTCACAAACAATTTTGTTATGACTTTGCTCCTCTATATGTTGTTCAGACCTGAGAAAATTTTCAGGGCCAGTAACAGTAATTTTCGCAATAGCCTGAGAGCGTCCAGGATCCTCAGATTGAGATTCAAGCAAATGTGGGTCATCAACTGACTGAATTTCACTACAACAGGCTTTAGCTTTGGCCAAAAAATAAGCCACCTTTTCTCTCTCATCCTTCAGAGCAGCTAACTGTTTTGCCTCCAGAACTTTAAGGTTCATGTCTTTCAGGAACTCGTGTTCTTCAATTTTCTTTGCAATGTCTTCGTCCAAAAGCTTGAGTTTGTTGATTCTCATGGAGCCTTGACCATATATACATCGAATGAAAGCTGAATCCAACTTATAACCATTCTCCAGTTGTACCCTTTTCTCCTCCCAAATTCTATGGAACTCTTGAATTTCCTCCCATTGTTGTCGAACAAGTTTTTTCACCCCTTTATCACATTTTTCCTTGATTCGCTTTTTATTATCTTTTATTTCCCTACCAGAAACTTTTTCTTTTGGTGCCTGTTTCTGCTGAAGGCTCCTTTGCTCATCGGAAGGTGCAATTATTTCTTCTGGCTCATCCATGTCAACATCAATGGAGATAGTTCTGACCAAGACATGAAATTAGATTGTGTAGGAATTAGAAGAAGCAGTTCCAGTTAATCTTTTTTAACAACTTAGACTTGTTAAGGGCTATGCTTGGAGAAGTTTCACATATCAATATGTGGGCAACCAATAGAAATAAATCCTACTGTCAAGACTATGCAACCAGATAGCATAATTTCTTAATACTGTTATTATAACTTTTATTTTACATTTTTTGGTGTGTTGTTGGAGAGGTTGGAGGGGGAAAAGAAGGGAATGTTTTGCTGCAAAGTTTAACAATTCTGGTTATTATCTTTTACCTCAAATTCAGTGAAGTAGCCAACAAAAGGGTAACTAAAGATTCATGTCATATAAGGGTGGAGCTAACTGCATTCAGGTTCTTTACGACTATGACCGGTACACTCCATAACTATCATAATTGATTTATAGATAGTCTGTAATATGTTGTACATCTGCTTAGCAAACAAAATGCATTAATGTTCATCAGTTCATGCTGGCCTCGAGTCTCGTCAAATTGAACCGAGACTTTCTCAGCCTTCCCCAACCCGCACATAAATAGACATATCATTCCTAATGCTTAGCAAAACAGCTTACTCATCATGTTCCTCATCAGCTACACCTCTCCTCAAGACCGCTGCTTCCTATTCTCTATTCTCAAGCGTGTCTGATTAACAAATGTATTGGTTGAAAAAGTTGAGTTGTGAATGTAAAATTCACTCTTCATACGCACGGCAGATTGGTCATGTGCGAAAGCACTCCATGAAGGTTTACTTTATGGTAAAAAATTGCCCAAAAGCTCAATATAAAACAAATGCTGAAGTATAAAAGTCAGATGATTTCTGTTTAACGAGTATATATAGGAAAGAGCACGTGCTTGTTCAGAAATGTTGAAAGGACAACATATTTTGATTACTTCACCATTAAAGGTTTGAAACTAATTAGAGCAAAATTTTGAGACAGATCAGAAAAGGGCAAAAAACAGTAAATTCATGCTACCACAACTGCAGGCATGAATGCAGATATGTTGACTTAATGAGTTGGATTTCATTTGCACATGCTTCAAAACAGAAATACAAAATACTCAACCAGTCAAGATAAATGAACTGAATCATAAAAATCAAATTTATTTGAAGCCTAGGCATAATTGCATAGTCATCTAAAGAAGTAAACATGGTTACAAGTATTTTCTAGAAAAAGGTTAAATACAGGGTAATAAAACATAACCTTCCAAGCATCATTTTGGTGAAAAACATAACAAAGTTTACAGCATGCAAAGCCACTTTAGCCCTCTCATATTCGATCAGGAACATAACCCATAACAAAAAGCAAGTTTATGGCACACATACTAATAGCAATAGAATATTCAACAATAAATAAATCTGAAAAATGTTAAACACCCACGACGAGTAATTTGACATTTATTAGAGCGAGTAATTGGACATTTATTAGAGGTAGTATGTGGACAGCATACCTTCTCTTTTCAGCACATTCAACACGAAGCCCCAAAAGATTGTCATTTTCACGCTCGTGTAATGATGAAGGAGCATTGTCCACAACTGCCGAGCAAACATTTTTACCAGCATCCATTGAGGTATGGTCTAACTCTGAGTCCATTGTAGATCTCATGCTATTTGGATAAATATGCTTCTCGCAATTTACTGCATCCATGGAACCACCTAGTGATCTTCCCAATTGAGTCAAACTTACTGATTCTGGAACCTCCATATTGTCAGTAGAAGAAATATTTGTCAAAACTGTTCCAGTATCATCGACAGATTCTCTGACTGCATAAGCAATTCCAGATTTTTCGAAAACATTGCCATCTGGAGGTTCAAGAGGCTTGTCCTTAACACTATGCCCAGGAATACATTCTGCATTGATATCATTTTCAAGTGTGTCCACATCAGAACCCCTCAGACTAGAAATGCACCTCTCAGGAGCTCCATTAGCCTTATTGACATGTTCGACTCTCATTTTCTCTACCATCCTTCCACTGCACTCATATTTCAAATCTTCTTTTTTTCCTCTCTGTTCAGAATCAATTTCCCTGACATCGCCACTGCCAACCAGAGAAAGTATATTTGATCCTTCCAATTCCTCATCAACATCTATGCAGAAAAAAATGTTTTTGGGAGGGATCAAAAAATTAATCCGCCAAAGAAAAATATGCATGGAAATCTGTCATTGGCATGCAAATCATAATTCCAGGTTATATTTAGAAATTGTGAGCCATTTGACCACATTCTCTTCCACTCACTCACCAGTCTCACAGGAAATTGCAAAATGTATTGCCACCAATATTTGTATTAGGGTACTGAAGAATCCTATTGACAGTCTCTCTTAACTTGACCATACATAAGATTCAAAGTAAGCCTTTTCTTAATATTCTTCCATTAGCCTGTAACTGAACATACTATCTTTTTAATCTTACCTTAATGGAACTGTCTGCTGAGTACATATAAAACTAGCAAATGAAGGGGTGGAGAAAACCCTAGGTGGTGGCAGTGGGACATTGGGGACGAGTTGGGGGGCATAGGCAGGGTGATGGCAGGGGTTAGGGAAGAAGTGATTTTTTTCCCTTTTTATTAAATTTTTTTTTTCTGGAGAGATGTATTGATTGATGGATTGACCAAAATAGCTGTAAAACAAGACCCCTTGTGGAAGGTCTGTGCCACCTCAACAGTAATTATATGGTTTCAATCTAACCACTCAGGTGCCACGAAACTGAAAGAAACTGAACGAGGACATAAGTGCCGTATCATGCAATGTTTTAGATCCTTTCTATTATACAGAAATAATGGAATACAACTTAAAGTGAAAAAACTAAGTGCTTGTTGGACACCCATTAATTTATTTTATGGTTTGTTATAGGATTATTTTCAACCACACATTCACACAATAAAATATTCTACATATATACCAAAAAACTTTCGCTACTTTTTGACCACACCATCTCCTAAAAATACTATTCAAAACTCATTTTTTTCCCAATTAATGAGGAATCTAACAGGCTTTAAATAAACATCACCTTGCAGCACTTCCTGGGATGCTGAGGAAACAAGCTGCAAATGGAGATTCAGTTTACCTGGTAAAGTGTCCACCATTCGTTTTTTCTTCAATTTAGCCTTGTAACTTCGAGCATCCGTTTCCTTCCTCTTCACACCAATAGATCGCAGGTCAGATTCAGCTTTTCCAGATTGCACTTCCTGGTTTGCATAGGAAGCAAGCTGCGAATGGGGATTCAATTTACCTGATAACACATCCATCCGTTTTTTCTTAAATATATCCCTGTATCTGTGAGCATTCATTTGCATCCTCTTCAGACGAACATAGTCCGGGTAAGGTTCAGCTTCCCCCGATTCCATGGTCGCCTGTATCAAACTCTTCTTCCACTTCATATTTGACAGACTAAGGCCTTCTCCAGATTGCTTGGAACCCAAAGAACTTGACGAATTACTCCTCTTAACCACGTCCATCCTCCCCGGAGAACTATGTGCATTCTGTTTCTCAATTCTCTCAACTTTCCTCTCCACTGGAGCAGAAGGTGGCATTCGCTTCTCATGACTCTCGGATTTCTGCATACTTCGGGGGCTTGTAGACATTTCTCTTGGTAACACTACTTTAGTTTGGGACCTCCTTAAAACCAAGACACCAGCTCTCTCCATACTCAAATTTGACAACCCTTCACCATTAATCAGTTTTTGGATCGAACTATTACCAGTCTCTCCCTTATTTCTCTGTCGAAACCGTCCATCACTCACCATCTTTTAAAGCTGCAATGCTACATCAAGTTCTTTAGCTTATAACTCTCAGACAAAGTCAAATTACCAACTAAAAACTAAAAGACCAATAACAAAGACGGGCGGAGCCACCTTGGGTCCAGTGGGGGGGGGGGTGCCCCCACTATAAATAAGCATTGTTGCAAGGAGAAAACCATAAACAAACGCATCAAAATGTCGAAGAAATCATTGTTGCTGGAGAAAGATTACCATCAAGAAACAACAATTTTGGAAACATAAATAAATTACAAGGAGTTGAGTTGAAATTGAAATTAAATCATTCACAACAATCAGATCGAGGGCGATTTCAACATATAAAGCTTATTTTTAAACTAATAAAATCCGATACTACCTTCCAAGTTTGGCGATGAAGATGTTGGGTAGATATCACTGTAACACATGTCTCCCTTTTAGCCTCTCCTTCAGAAATTGTTCCCAATTTTGAGAGTATTACCGAAGAAGAAAACCTCAGCCGAGTTCTTCCTTTGCTCGACTTGAACAGGCATGGGTTAATTGGGCTTTAATAAAAATCTCCTTGTAGAAAATATCAGAGAATGGGCTCTTGTCGAATTTTATTCCATTTTTCAGACGGGTTTCAATCAGTTAAGTAATAAATTTAAAAAGGGCAAAATTCATTGGGAAAATTAGGCCCATACTCTCAAAATTGGCCTAATTAGAATAATACTCTTAACCAATTAAGTAATAAATTTAAAAAGGGCAAAATTCATTGGGAAAATTAAGCCCCATACTCTCAAAATTGGCCTAATTAGAACAATACTCTTAATTAATTAGAAAAATTAAACTAAACATCGCAAAACTGTATTAATTACGTTCTAACTTACAACAAAAACCAAAATCCCCCAACCCAACATACCTTTCACGCCTCTCTGCAATCGCCCAAAACGAAACCCAAAATCTCCCGAACCCGACGTTGCACGCTCGCTCCTCTGCAGTCGTCGGTACGACAACGGTGGTGGTGCTGCGCCGACCAAGTACGACAAAGGTGGTGGTGCTCCTCTGTTTCCGACCTACTTTCTTCTCATTTCGTGGATATCTTAAACTCCAACCCTAGAAATATCAAATAATCGAAACCCTAGAAATCTGAGTCTGATTCCAACCTATTCATTCCGACGCCGACTTCGATACGAAAATCCGATTCCTATTTCAGCAATGGCCGGAGAAAGTGTGTTGAAGAGGAAAAGAAACATTGATGAAGAACAATCTTCAAAGAAGAAGAAATCTTATAAACCCAAGGTTCATTTCCTGTCATTGTCGTTCTACCATTGTTTTGCCGTTTTCTGATAATTATTGCTGTGTTCGTTTTCTGATGAGTATTGCTGTGTTCGTTTTCTTGAACTGGCTTGTGAAGTCATTTTCTCGATGGCTATGGAAATGGTGTGCTTGTGTAAGAGTATGTGCTGGAGTATGTGCTTTTTTTTTTTATTATTATTGTTGTATGTTACAAACATGATTTTAATCATTATCATATCTTTTTCTAGGATTGGGATTTTATAATCCCCCAAAACTGTTGGTTCAAAGGGAAAGTTACATTATATTCGCCTCACGAGGTTATAACGGACTTGAATAAGAAATTTAGTCCACATCAAAGGAGTTTATTCAAAAATACGTGCCTTGGTGCCTTTATAGATTTGAATGTAATAGAGTTGCAGCCACAACTGATACATCAACTGCTGCTTAGGGAGGTTAAGCAGCCGAATACAAATGAAATGTATTTCAACATTCATGATCATCTTGTGAGATTTTCAATTGAGGAGTTCTGTTTAATCTCAGGCCTGAAATGCTTTGGAAATGGTGATTTTACCAGATTTAGAATGAAGAATAGCCATTTGAAAGAGTACTACTTCAAAAAGTACCAAAGCATCTCGACAAAAGTAGTTCAAGAAGTGTTCCTTAATCTCCCAATCAACACTGTAGATAAAGATGTAGTTGATATAGGCATAGTTTATCTTATTACATCCTTCCTGTTTGGTACCTCTTATCACAAGGGCGTTGATGATTCCTTTTTTGGTCTTGTGGAGTCTGAAGAGATGAATTCTTTTCCTTGGGGTAAAGAGATTTTTAGTGTGACTCTATCATCATTGAAGAATGCCTTTAACAAAAGAATGAAGAATATTTTTACCGGAAAGAAATTTTTAGAGTATAGGTTGAGTGGATTCCTACTTGCTTTTCAAGTATGGATTTATGAAACCATTCCTGCTATTTCTCGAAAGAGGTATTGCATCAAGCATAAACCTCAATTTCCTCGGATGTTGAGTTGGAGTTGCAAAGAGCACGTGACATCTGTGACTTTAAGGAAGAGCATTTTTGATTTGCTTAAAGTAAGTTTTCTACACTTCTGTTAATTATTTTATATCTTTAGTATTTTGTGTTCTTGTAAATTATATGATTTTGTATTTTTCAGCTGGAAGTAAATCGAGTGGTGCCTCTTGAAGTAGAAAAGAAAGAAAACTATGCAGTTGGCTTGTTTGTTGAAAGGAATTGTGAAAGTTTGGGCAGTGATGAGGACGATGACGACTTTGAGCATCCAATAGGTCAAAAGAAGTTGTTACTGGATGCACCATCTGTTGGCCGTTCTGGCAAGTCTTTAGAAACGATAGACAAATGGATGAATGATGAGGTTTGTGCATTTGTTATTTTATTATCATATTGTGCAACTTTTTTGTGAAAAAGTGACACAGTGTCGCTTTTTTATGCAGTGTCACTTTTTACACATTTGGCCATTCTGCTCAGTTAGGTGGGTAAAATGATTACTTTCCCCTCTTAAAAATACATCTTCAGTCTCCAATACAGTACCACATCTTTGGACAAAAAGTTTTGAGGATTGTCACTTTTTGTTACAGTGCGTCACTTTTTAGATGCAGTGTCACTTTTTATATTTTTGGTGCATTGAATTGCAAGTGAATAATAAGTTTGTCTTCACTAATGTTCTTCAGGGAGCCTCAAAGACTAATGAAGAACTTTGGAAAAGGTTGGCTGAGGTTGAAATGAAAGTTGTGCAGTCAAATGGCATAATTTCTGAACGCATTTCTGACCTCGAAATTAAAATTCAGTCAAACAAATTTGAGAATCGTCTAGAAGAGGTTGAAAAGAGGGTTAAAATGAATGATGAAGTTATGGAGCGTCTGCAAAATTTGGAACGAAAAGTGGACAGTATACTGATGGCTAGTAATGAAAAAGTAATGGAGCGTCTACAAGATTTGGAACAGAAAGTGGACAGTATGCTAATGGCTAGTAATGAAAAAGTAACGAAGGTATTCAAGTGTTTTTTGTCACTTTTTTAGTCTTTGTGACTTTTTTGATTTTCTGAAATTAACCTTTTTTGTAGGATGTGGAGAGTTTACCAAATGAAATGAAGATGACAAACCAGGTGTTTTATGACTGTCCTAGTTTTTCCTTAGGCGTTGAGTTTGAAATGAATGGTGAGGAAAAAGATGTTGAGGAAAAACGTGACAAGATAGTGGAAAAAAGTGGCAAGGAATTTGAAAATAGTGACAAGAAAGTTGAAGGAAGTAACAAGGCACTTGAAATGAATTTGAATGAAGAAGTTGAATTTAATGAAGATGATTGGTTAAGAGTTGACCATGATGCTGCTCGTAGTTTAGCAAAAAATCAAGAAGTATTTGTATTTTCAAGTGATTATCTTTTTCTTTATAATTTATGTTTGTTTTTAAATTAATATATCTGTTTTAATGATTATGTTTCAGCATGTTGCAATATCATCTGTTGAACCCGGATTTCATGTGTTGGACAATGAGGTTGAATTAAAGGATGAAGTTTGGCAAAAAGTTGTGGAAATAACAGATGCAATTCAAGCTGAAACTGAAATTGAAATTGAAGAGAAAAATGTTGATGCTATTCTAATTGATGATGAAGTTACACCAGATGTGTTGTTGAAGAGACAAAAGAAACCTGCAGCATTACTTCAGTCCCCCTGGGTGAATGAGTATAATTCTACATCAAGGACTATAAAACGTGTTGTAAAAGGCACCTATGCATTTCCAGTCGGTTTGGGCCCTCCTTGTGCATATGACGTTGATGCTTTCGAGCTTTGGTACAACAAAGGGTTGGTAAAAAAAATAAGTAAGTTATTAATATTCACTGTTTATAACTTTTATCTAGCAAATTGACAATTCAATTGTTTAAAAAGTAACACAATGTCACTTTTCTGTTTAAAAGTGAGACAGTGTGACTTTTCTGTTTAAAAAGTGACACTGTGACTTTTTACATTATGTGATGTAGGTATAAGCATTTCAATGATGAAAATTCAATTATCAATCCTTGTTTCTACTTCGGTGATATTGCTGTATCTACCAAACAGTGGTGGTATGAGTTGTTTACTCCGAACGAATCGCTAGAAGATACAGTGAGCTATTTTGTTTGTTGGTGTTTTAAGATTCTTTTATATAATTTTTAGTACAATCATTGATTTTGTCATTTTTCCCTTTTTTGTAGCATATCGATGTTTGTTTCTATTATTTGAGAAAGATGTTAAGACATGGACAAGGTATAAGCGTAAATGCTACAACCACAGACTTTCCATTTGATAGCCAAATGAGAGGTATATATGCTGATTTTTGCCAAGATAAGTTGGCTTTAAGAAATCAGACTTCACTCCTTTCATATGTTATTGGATTGTATATGCCGTGTAATACAAGTTGGAGCCTTGTTGACCATGTGCTTATGCCAATGAGAATGTCCAATTCAGCCCATTGGATTCTGTGTCAATTTGACATTCAACATATGTGCCTTCATGTGTATAATTCATACCACAAGGTTGTTAGGAAAGCTTTAGTACTTGAGGCTGTTAAACCATTTTCTGATATAATTCCTCATCTTCTTTTTCACACTGGCTTCTTTGAGGGAAAAGGCATTTCAGAAGAAGATGCCTTGAAATCATTGGTTGTAAAAATGGTTCCAAAACTTCCACAGCAAAATAACGGGTTAGATTATTTTTCTAAAGGTTTTTTTTTTCTCATTTGATATTCTTGTATTTAATTATCTAAATTACTTTTCTTTTTTGCATGCAGTGGGGATTGTGGAATATATGTAATTCAGTATGCCCTCTACTTCATTAATGGAATGTTAAAAGAATTGCCAAAGACATTTAACATTCCACATATTAGAAGAAACATTGCTGCTCAATTATATGCTTATGAGAAGAAGAAGCAAGATGAGGAATATGCTACAGATAATGAATGGCCATCAAAAGAGATTGATTAGTGATATGTTGCTATCAAAGGAGATTGATTTTGTAATAGAGGAGGAGAAGATTTTAGATTTTGAAGAAGTGGAGATATGTCTTGTAATGGAATGATTGATGTTAGTTGTAAGAATATTTTGTGGATGCATGTAAGCTGATACAGTATTAACCTTGTATATAATGACTGATTTAATGAACATGTTTTCTTTACAAAAAATTGTCACTTTTAGCTAATACTTTGGGACAAGGATATTGGAACAGGAATATTGGTGAAAAAGTGATATAACGTCACACATTATCCTTCCACACATTATCACTTTTTGCTAAAAAAACGATAATATCACTTGTTTACTGTCACTTTTTTAACAAAAAGTGACATACTGTGACTTTTTGTTAAAAAGTGACATACTGTGACTTTTTGTTAAAAAAGTGACAAAAAGCCTACATCATGTCACTAATTGTAGTAGTTTTATATTTTGAAGTCATGCTGAAAGGCTCAGTGGTCGATGCTGAAACCTAATCGATTTATTAAGTAATTATGTATCCAATGTCAATGGAGTATGATGTCCATTGTCACATACACGTACACATGACAAAACATTTTTTAACAAAATTGTATCCATCAAAATTCATCGTTACTTTTTTTAACCAAATGACATACATAATAAACTTCAAAAAAAATAAAAAAATAAAAAGACATTCTAAAACTAAAAAAGGTCAAGTAATCTAGTTTCATATGATGTCTTCCAACTTCCTTTTCTTTTGTGGTTTCTTTTTCCCAATTGTTGGATTTTGACATGATCTACGATTGTGGCCACTAATTCCACATCTCCCACATTTTGCACTTTGGATTTTCTCTCCTTTAGATGGTATTCTTTTTTCTTTAGGTCGTCCGGATTTTCTTTTTTGATCAGGAGCCAAGACTACTCTTGCTTTTACCTCTTCCGGTACATTCCAGTCATTGTGATCTCCAAGTGGAAAAATTGCTCCAGTATATGTTCGAATATACGTATCTGTTGTATAATATACCGAACAATATGAATATGAATCTCCTTTTATCTTTGCAATAACTGCAAGTGCATGTGCACACGGAATTTTGTCCACTTGGAATTGGTTGCATGTGCATGTTCTTTCTTCCATGTTCAACAAATATGAGGCACAACCATCATTAACTTGATACAATATCGAACTTGAAGTTGATACCTGTTTACAAATTTTTTTCACTATTTTATATTAAAGGAAGATTTAAAGTGAAAACTCAACAGGTTTATGGTATTTTACCTTCATTTTTTTTGACTCCACTGACTTTTCTCTCAGTTTTTTCTCTTGTTTGGTGGCAAGTATTGTGAAGGTTGCCCGTGCATCATTTATATGCTTCACAAACCATTCTTGCAATAAGTATCTTAACGATTCCAATAAAGGCTCTATCGGACAACCTTTTGTTGCTTTTGTTACCGAATTTACGGATTCAACTATATTTGAAGTCATTGTAGAAAATCTATTGTTTGTCATGTAAGCCCTTGACCATTTCTCGTAACCAATATCTTTCTACATAAAGAAGATTCAAAATATTAGTATTCATTTAATCGAAAACAAAAAATAACATTTGTCACTCTTTGTTAAAAAAGTGACACGCTGTCACTTTTTGAAGTTACAACACTCTGTCACTTTTTAACAAAAAGTGACAGAGTGTCACTTTTTTAACAAAAAGTGACATCGATTATTATAGAACATACCAAATGTGATCGAATCCCTGTATTGATTTCATCAAGTTGTTTCATATGGAACTCAAAATCATTCTTAGAATATGCTCTCACAGCCCTATTGAAATGCTCTGCAATATTCTTTCCCTTTTTCTTCCCACCAAAAGAAGACTTCAAGTTCTTTAACAAGTGATAGGAACATAGACCATGCATTGCATTCTCATACACTTTGTGAATTGCATTTTTTATGCTTGCATGTCCATCTGAGATTATACACAATCCTTCCCGCTCACCATAAGCTTCTTTTAACATAGTTAAAAACCACTCCCATGAATTATTAGTCTCTAAATCACCAACTCCAAACGCTAATATGAAAATATTGTTGTTAGCATCTTGTGTACATGCAGTGAAAAGCGTTCCGCCATAGTTACCTTTTAAGAATGTAGCATCTATTACTATAAATGGTCTACAATACTTCCACCCTTGAATAGATGCTCCTAATGCCATGAAGAGGTACTTGAATTTGTTGTCATGATATGTCTCAATTTTTGTAACCGATCCGGGATTTGTTTGTTCTATCATGTACAAGTATTCTGGAAGTTTTCCATATGACTCCGTAGGATCTCCTCTCACCAATTCCAATGCTTTCTCCTTAGATCTCCAAGCTTTTTCATAACTCATCGACACTCCATACGTATTCATCATGTCATTCATAATGTCTGCAGGAGTGTATGTTGTTTTGGTCTAAATATACTTGTACATAATGAATTCTCCTACTGTTGAGCTGGTTGCTTGACGATGATATCCCAAAATGATGTTATTTGGGCATATATGATCATTTTTAATATACCTTACCTTAAACATATCTGTTCCACCAAGTCTTGAAACTCTAAAAGTCCATTTACACTTATCATCAATGCACTTCAACACATATTCTCTCTTGTCCGACTTACTTACCTTGAATTGAAAGTTATTGTGTATCGCATATATCGAAATACTTCTCTTAACCAATGTCTTGTTCTTGAAAACTTTATCTTTTGAAATTCCATCCATAGTAACTACTGAAATGATATCACTATCTCCTTCATTCATCGTTTCTTCAACTCCCGATATACTATTATATACATCAACAACAATTTCTTCCATACTAGGCAATTTCTGAACTGATGTCATAGAATTATCAGTTACAGTATCACAAAACTGCAATTGCATCATATCATTTTTTTCGAAATCAATAGCCTCCAAACATTGTATAGCATTAACAAATTCAGTTTCGTCACTTTTTGATACCATTGTCACATCTACGCACAATGGAAAGCTTGCAAGATCTTTATCCTTATTCTTGAGCTCCAAATAAAATGTTAGAGAAATATCATCTGAAATCTCCATCAAAGGTTGGTTTTTCTTCACTCTATATTGTACTTTTATTCTCTGTGTTGATGAACTTAGTTTTATCAAAGAAAATATCATGCTTTCAAGGATGTTGTACGTACAATCCATTAGGACAAAATCAAAATCTTTATTGGTCACAGATTATTTTATAGGTCATGGATAAAAAAACTACAGGTCACAGATTATTCATTGATTACAAAATCAAAATTTTTAGTGATCGCAACTCATTTATTCATTGCAAATTATTAAATTAATTGACCACAGTTAATTTTTCGATCACAATTTAATCAATTGTGAGTTATAGTCATAATTTTTTGGTCACATGTTACAAATTGACCAATTATTGGGGTAAAAGTTAACCAAAAAAATGGTCACAGGAATCCAACCCCGTCTCATCCCACCACCAAGCACCGTCATGACCACTACCATCACTATCACTATTATCACCACCAAACCTCCGCAAAACCACAATAGTCGCCCAAACACCAACAAAACCATCACCCAAAAATAAAATAAAAAGTCGGCAACCACCAACAAAAAACTACGGCCACTCCAAACAATCGTCGCCCGCATCACACCACACCAACGTAACCACCAGACCATCGTTGCACCGCACCACCACCAACAAAAAAACACCATTTCCGTCTCCTACAAGCCGGCACCACCTTATCATCACACCACCACCACCAAAACCATAGCCACCGCTGCATCCAACACAACCATCATCGTCGTTGTCGCCAGATCCAACAGTACCACAGTACCACAGATCGGGACACCACCATCGCATCTACAGCACCACAACCGCACCACCACCGTCAGCACCACCACAAACTAAAAACACCGCCACCATTTACAAACCACCACCAACTATCCCAAAAACTAAAACACCGCCACCATTTACAAACCACCACCAACTATCCCAAAAACTCCCAACACCCATTACTCCAATTTTTCACCCCATTTTCCACCACCACCACCAGCAACGGCACACACGCCCACCATCACCTCCCAAAAACCATCGCAAATGATACCACCAATGCCCAAAACCTGGATCGCCCAAAAATCGATGATGATCACTGCGCTCTGAGCGCATCGACGACTACATCGTCGTTGCTGCAGCGGTGACCGCAGCGGCGATGATGCACCGCTGCAGCAACGACGTTAAAAAGGTCATCGTCGCTCAGATCGCACCGATGACAACATTCACTTCGTGGCTGTAGACGACTCTCGCGGTTGCTGTCGCTTTCCCCGCAACGTCCACCATTACCAGTGGAGATATAGAGAGGAGATGGAATATGTGGAGATAGGAGAGAGGACGCCGCCATGTGAGAGAGAAAGTGATAGGTATTGAGAGTTGTAGAGAGATATGAGACTAATTAGGGTTTATGATGAATTTTGGTTGTATTAATAATATTAAATATTGGAATTAAAAGAGTGTGTGTGTGTGTATATTTTATTTATTTATTTATGTTTATCTAATTAAAAAATATCCGACTTTTGAAAATTAAAAATTCAAATCTAATTTTAGAATATAAATCTTGAAAAGTATGGAATGGTGTAATTAGCACATTAAAAAATTAGACTAATCTAATATTTAACTTCTACCTTTTTAACAGATTAGGCGATTATAAAAAAAATTGTTAAATCAGATATTTGGAATTAAATTCATATATATATATATAGTGGGAGTGAATCGTTCACTTGATTTGTACTAAGAAAAAATAATGATTATATTTCCATTTACACGGGTCGGAGGTCATAAATTCGTGCTCACAACTTTGCAATGTAAAAGGAATTCACCTCATGCAAACCATAATTTTATGTCGCTAAACCTCCTATCAAATATCACGCCGGTCATATTTGATAACCATTTACATCTACATGAACAATGTGACAAAAAGTTGTTGTAATTATAAGAGATAGTTGCGGCTGGAGTCACAATTATTTAATAATCTCACATGAACTCATGCATGTGAATTGGTCGCAATTAAATGATATAGAATAAGTCAGAATCACAATTGTTTTTCTGTCAAACAATCCATCCAAAATCATAAAGTTGACATATGATCGCAAGGTAGTAGGAGTCTAATGTCCCACAATAGAAGTAAAAAAATACATTAAACGTTTCTTCTAGCTACTGTAATATCTATACATAATTTGTAGAGATTTCAATTACTGATGTCGTTGGCCTTTATTTTTTGAAAGAGAGTTTGCTATTTTGTAGGATTAAATATAAAAAAAGAAATTATTTTCATATATCTATCGAGTAGTTCTCATATGAATCTTCAAATCTGGGAACCTACCAAATTGGTTCTAATACACAATATTCTATATATTTTTTATTTTTATTTTGTAGTGACATGATTTTTGTAATTTTGCGAAATGTTTCTCATTTCTCAAAATGCAACATTTAATATAGACTTATTACTTTTTCCTAATAAATATGTATCCATTTCATTATAGTTCAATATCTTATATCGTGCACGGACATTATTATAATAAAAATATTGTCTTAAATATATTTAACACAAGTCTTATGAGTAAATCAACCATAATTATATAATCTGCATAATATATTATGCCCCTATTTTGTATAGATTAAAATCAAATTTTTAGTAAATTTTGATAAAAGTTGATAGAATGTGTGGTTAAAAAATTGTGGACCCTATGAAATGTGTGGTTTAAATTGATTGTTGACTTTGATTAAAAATTAAAATCAAAATTTAATCTGAACCAAACTGGGGCTCTAACATGTGTTCATTTGGAGAAAAAAAAATGGACTGACAAAGGCTAGTAGAAATGAAATATAAGAGAGATTAAAGGGAGGAGTTTCAAAAAAGTTGAAATTTGCACAAGAAAATAATATAGTAAATGTTAAAATATCTCATATTGAGCTTTGGTCCAGTCAATTAGGCCTACAGGCCCACTTGGCCCATTTTCACTTTTATATATACGATTCATTTCAACAAGGAAGAGAGGTCCAGATGAGGGGTTGTGACAGGGATTCTGTTGACTCATTTTTTTTGGTCAACAGATTGACGATGTCTGTGAGAAACTGTAAATAATTTTTCTACCGAAAAATGTGGTTGTTCAAGTAGTATCATCTGCCAAAACAGAAAAGACACCAACTAAAAAAAAAAAGGATTTTTCGAGCAGTTTCCTTCCACCAAAAATTGAAGAAGCCAGCCACATTAAAGAAAAATATTGCTACTAGAATTTCCTGGTAGTTTAAAGGAGTTAGCCATTACAAGAAGAGAATCGAGGAAACGTACGATGAGAAATAGATGTTTTCAACCATGAAAATGGCTACATATTTGGAGCCACAAAATTCAATTTGGGTGGGGTATCTTTGATTTCATAGCGGAGAAGGAATGGTTTTGAAAAATGTAGTGATTTATCCCAACATTCTCAAGCCGACACAAGGACCCAATGAGCCGTGGTCAGCGGTTCTGTTGAAGCTTTAGCCAGGTTCCGACCTCTGGTCTCTACCGTTGAGGTTGCTTGTCATACTACGAGGGTCATCTAGGCCACCATAGCTTCAAAAAGCAGCAACCCAGCTACCAATGTCGACAACCTACCAGCCATAGTTGACCTACTGCTTCCAACTACAAGCCAGTTATCTTCATATTTCTCCTTCGCCTCCAGCTATGGACTATCCCAAAAGCGGCAAACTACTACAGGCTGAGACTATTGTCACGGGCCTAGTTTCGTTACACTCGAACAACTAGAAATCGTACGACTTTAACGCTCACAATTCCCGTCCCTCACGAGAAAACGTTAAGTCAGCCTTTCAACACTCCCAAATAATGTAACCAACTAGGATAAATTACTATAACTTTGAGTAGAGGATTTGAAGTAAGAAAAATATAGAAAACTAGTAAGCTTGGGAGAAAACTCTCTTTGTATATAAAACTTCACTCCAATGAAATCTAAATTACAAATGAGACTACATCTCTATTTATAGACAAAACTCATGCAAGTTGTCTAGGAATTAATGGTCAAAATCAATTTTCATCCAAGGGTTCTCATTGGATGTAAGTTGCCTTAAACCTCCTAAGACCATAAGGAAACAAAGTTGGAATTTGGTTCATTGCAAGTGACATGTCTCTACAACCCACATTACAAATCTCACTTTCATAGTGGCCAATTTTGCATTTTCTTCCTCCTTGATATTAACTTACAAGTGGCACAAGTGGGCAAATTCCCACTTGCATCCCCCAAAATATCCAGCTTGCAGCCTATGGTATTTTTCTCTAGAAAACCACTTTAATGTGTTGGGAAAACTGCCCATGTCATATAGCCTGCAGCCTGTGTGTTGCTTGTGTCATGTCGGACTACAATCTGTGTGCTGCCATGTCCTGACTGCGTCCTGTGTGCTGCCTGCGATGTTTGCCTATGTTGCTGCTATGTTGCAGTGCCTGTATGCACACCCGAATTTTCTAGAGATGACTTGAACATGAGGCTGCCACCATGGACATCAGTCATCTCTCCACTAAATTAGGCGACTCCCTCATCGTCATGTACCTCTGAAGGTTAGACCGAATTAACCATAGGTCTACTTCATTTTCCCACTTAGTGCCATGACATTCCCGTATCATGCTAAATCTCAAGTCATTACCTTACGATCCGTAACACTATGCTGAGATATTTGCAGACTTGTTGATATATTTCGAATCATGTTCGAAACTCTAAAATATATTCAAATTATAGCTCATGCACTACCTGTTCGCAAAAATGCCTAGCCCACATTCTTCTTGCAAAAAGGCTGTTGAGGTATCCACCAGCACTTTGCAACGCCATAGTGATCGCCGTCCATGGTTTTACTTTGATATGGTTTCTGCCCAAATTAATTTTGGAGTTTGATGGGTACAAGATTGATGGTGGCGTGCAGGATGGGTAGTCCATTTCAGCAGCTTTTGTAGACTTTTTGCTGGGACAGGTAATAGGCTTGTACTACTAAATGAATGGATTGTCTTTTTCTGTAATTGTCTTTAACCAACCTTTTTGGAGATCATTTAACTTGGGTTAACTATTGGGTATTCTTCACGGACTATGGGCCTGAAAGGTTAATGGAATATGGGCTGTCCTCTCATTATGAAGAAATAGGTTGCAATAATTTATTATTATTTGGGCATAATAAGGCTGTAGGTTGTCTAAGCTTATAAATTTGATTGATGAAATTACGCCCAGTACCCCAGAAAAATAAGTATTTGATTAATACCTTTTAAACTAATTAAATATTTTAATCAAGAAATAATTACGTCATATCCTAAACTATTAACTAAAAGTCCAGCCTAAATTAACTCGATAGAAACCCACTCTTTCTCCCTAAAAACGTTTCCACTTCACAGGCGATTTCCCAAACTCCAAAAACCCTCCACATGAAATCTCTGTTTCCTACCCTTTTTGAACGATTTCGTCTCGATCTTCCTCCATCTCCGTTCGTCTTCAGATTTCTCATTCTCATTTCGCGAAGATCTTAAACTTTGACCCTAAAAACTCCAAATAGTCAAAACTATAACCTAATCCGATCAAAATCAAGAAATTTGAGTCTGATTTCGACTTATTCACTTTGGTGCCAATGCCGACTCCGACTCTTATTTCTACGATGATCAGAGAATAGTGGGTTGAAGAAGAAAAAAATATTAATGAAAAACTATCTTCAAAGAAGAAGAACAAAGTTTATTTAGCATCTTATAAACCCAAGATAACATTAATTGCACGAGAGAAGTATCAATTCAGTTTTCCTCTTGTTTATGTGTTTTAATTTTAGTTCCTTGCTGGGAAATTGACTTTCTAGTTTTGATATTTTGTATGTGATGTTATGCCTTTTAGAAATTTTCATAGCTTCCAAGTTGCCTTTTGTTTTATGTAAACAAAAGTAATAAAAGGAAATTTAGCGTGGAAGTTATGACCCTGTTAGTAGAAGTTGGAAAGCAATGTTGTTGCTGTAAATGATTATTTCTTTCCTTTACCTTCTTGAACTTAATAATACGTGAAATTTTCTTTTTACATCTTTAGTCATTCTATAATTTACATAACAAGTTTGTAAACTGCCTTGGTAACTGTTGTAAGCATTGCTTATTCTTGTTGGTGTGCTTGAAGCTTAAGAGGAACTATAGAAAGAAATGATGATGAATGCAATTGCGTTTGCATCCATGACATGGAAAATGAAAGTGATGTTAGTGTGAAGCTTGATTTCGGTGAGGAAAAAGGAAAGGGGAAGTGAAGAATTGGGTTTGTGCTAGGGGGGTAGAGCGAAGATTCAAAAACGCACACGTATGCATCTAATTAATTTACTGTGACTTTTTTTTTTAAAAAAAAGTGATAGAATGCCACTTTTTTTACATTCTCATTCTCGCAAACAACTTGTATGCATAAATTGAATTGATTCAAAGTTGACTTTTTATATTATTAACGTAAAATAATGTTTGAATTCGTATATTTAAATTTTTAAAAATGCACATGAATGCATCTATTCAATTGCTCAAATGAGATACTGTGACTTCTAAAAAGAAAAGTAACAGAATGTCACATTTCACATTCTCATTTTTGCAAATACTTTGTATGCATCAATTGAATTGATTCAACGTTAATTTTTTATATATATTAACGTAAAATAATGTTTAAATTCGTATATTTAAATTTTAAAAAATACACACGTATATATCTAGTTAATTGCTATAATAAGATAATGTGACTTTTTTTAATTTTTGTCACTTTTTTTTTAATTTAGTCACTTTTGAGTGTTTGTTATTATTATTATTATTTTTTTTTGTAATTTGTGTCACTTTTTTTTAAACTTTCGTCGCTTTTTTAAGTTTGTCACTTTTTTTTTACTGTCTGTCACTTTTTTCATTTGTGTAACTTCTTTTAATTTATATCACTTTTTTGAATTTTTATCACTTTTTTAGTATTTATCAATTTTTTTAAAAAATTTCGTCACTTTTTTTAGTGCGTCACTTTTTTCAGTCATCTTCTTGATTTCTATAACTTTTTTTTTTTGACAAATATCAAGTTTTAATAAAAGTGACAATATATGTCATTTTTTAATAAAAACAAAGTGACACTTAACTTTTAAAAGTGGTATTGTGTAACTTTTTTTTAATTAAAAAGTGACAATTTTTATAAAAAAAAGTGACATTGTGTCACTTTTTAATATTATACAATATTTTTTACGATTTTTGAGAAGACCCTTAATTTTAAGGGTATTTGTGTAAATTGCCCAATTTGATTTGGTCTTCTACTTTTATTTGATCCAACTCATTTGATTGGATATTATTCTCTTTCAAAGATTTATTTTCCATTGAACAATTAGTGTCGCTAGACTTCATTTTTGGGTTGCCACAATTTATTCCCACTTGTGTGTTGGATATTTATTTTCCTTGGGTCATAGGACATTAATTTTATCCAATGCATTTGGGCCCATTAGGTACTCCAGCTTGCTCTTGCCATTTCAAGTCATATTGGACATTTCAACTATTATTTCTTCCAAATTTATGAACCCAATTCGGCTGTGACTTCTGGGTATTCTACATGAGGGGGGCTTATATTTTTGACAACCAAAAAATACTTCAGCAAGGTTTAAAAAGTGTCATCACATGCCTTCAAAGTTAATGCATTCTTTTAACCCGTAATTGTTCGAGACTATAATTTAAGTGGAAAAGCAGCAAAGCCAGTTGCCATCATTTTTTTTTGGACATGCGATAAATATATTCTGCCTTTTTGGTCTCCAAAGGAAAAGTACATGGGAGGTATTATAAATTCAACTATGGAATAAATCAATTAAGTGGGTCACTTGAAGCATTATTACGTGCTGGTTGTGCTATCACTCAGTTTGATATTTTATCACCCGAATGTCGTTCATAAGGGCCAAAATGTTCTTTATGCTACGATATTTTGGCTTCTTTGGTTATCTTTGTATTACCTCGGCAGCTTCCGATCAAGCCCTCCAACCTCTAACTCTTGGATATGCATTGATAATTATATTTATGATATGGATTAGACAGTGCGAAATGGACTAAGGATCTATTTTTCTTGAGCCCTTTGGGGACTTCAACCGGGGACATAATTATGAACTCTAGCTAGTCTTTGCACATAGAGGCTAGCTTGTGGATTTCTTATTTAAGATGAGCTTTAACTCGTGATTTTCTTATTATTGAAAGCGAGTCGTAATTCATGGATTTCTTATTATTGGATGCGACATTTTATAAGTCCTCATTCCTTAAATAAAGGAAGATACGGCATCTTAGAGTCATCTTTTCTTGAATAAAGAAAGAGGCGAAATTCAGATGTGATTACCCTTGCAAAATGAGCCTTTTATGGCCTTTTTCATGGTATGTTTATTCCCCGCTTCACCAGATGCTTATTTTTGGCTTCATGAGATCTTTATTCCTCGCATCTTACTGTCATAGAGCTTAACTATAAGATCTCGTCATTCCGAGACCAGTTTATAAAACTCCGATAGTTCGAGACATTTTCACGAGATGTTTATTTCTTGCTTAGCCAAATGCTTATATGTGACTTCGCGAGGTGTTCATTCTTTGCTTTTCCACTATCGTCGAGCTTAGCTATAAGACATCGTCTATTCAAGACCAGTTTATAAGACTACGATTTTTCGACACCTTTTTCATGGAATGTTTTCCTCGCTTCGCCATACACTTATTCCTAACTTCTTGAAATGTTTATTCTTGGTGTCTTACAGTCGTCGAGCCTAGCTATAAGACCTCATCATTCGAGGCTAGCTTATAAAACTCTCATAGTTCGAGAGCTTTTTGAGGAACGCTTATTCCCCGCTTCGTCAGATGCTTATTTTTGATTTCACAATATATTTATTTCTCGCGTTTCACTATTGTCGAGCCTAACTATAAGATATAGTCATTTCGAGGCTAGCTTATGACTCTCCGATAATTCGAGAGCTATTCATGGGATGTTTATTTCCTGTCTTACCATATGCTTTTCGCTGGCTTCACGAGGTCTTTATTCCTCGCGTCTCACTGTCGTCGAGCCTAACTATAAGACCTCGTCATTTCGAGATCAGCTTGTAAGATTTCAATAGTTCAAGAGCTTTTCGTTGGATGTTTATTTCCTACTTCGCCAAATGCTTATTCTTGGCTTCGCAAGATGTTTATTCTTCCCGTCTAACTGTCGTCAATCTTAGTTATAAGACTTCGTCATTCCGTGACTGCTTATAAGACTCTAATAGTTTTAGAGCATTTCAAGAAATGCTTATTCCTTGCCTCCTTGGATGTTTATTTCCAGTTTCACGAGACGTTTAATATTCGCATCTCATTATCGTCGAGCTTAGCCAATAAGACTTCGATAGTTCGAGACGACCCATCAGCATGATATTCATTCCTCACTTCATAGATGCCTCACCATATGAGTTGCATTACAGATGCATTTATATTCAAGAGAGCTCATCATGCCTTTTTATCAGCTTATCACAAGCTGATATATACTCAGAAGAACGTCTCTGCGTTAGCTATAACACAACTATATCTATTTTCAGAGAGCTCATCGCCTCTGCATCGATTGGATTAATGCTGCCTATCTTTTAGATCTTTGCTTCTGCTTCAACGATGTCACATTTACTTATATTTAAAGAGCTTATATTATTTACCACTTTGTCCAGAGAGGGGTAAGCATGCAAAGACGAAACCTTACATGACTGGATCAAACACCATGGAGGAATCCCTTGATATGAATGCGCCACCCCTTGTAAGGATGTAAACTTATCATAACTACTTATGTCCAGAGCATTGCCTCTGTTACTTATACATTTAGAGCATCGCCTATGCTACTTATACATTCAGAGCATTACCTCTGCAACTTATGTCCAGAGCATCGTCTCTGCTATTTATATCTTCAGAGTATCGTCTCTGTTACTTATGTTTAGAGCATCGTCTTTGCTACTTACATCTGGAGCATCACCCCTGTATTAACTTATCATGTATGTTCATATATTTAGTCTCATCTCTGCATCAACTTCATCACAGTGACTTATATTTCAAATTCGACCCGTATATTAATGTTCGACTCAAATTTGGTGGACTATTGTGATACTAGAATCTTTGTATCATTACATTATTACTACTAGCATATGCATTATTTTATTGTTGCTAAGTACGTACTTCATATCACTATTAGCATGTCATGACGCTATTTTCATTACTATCAGTACTTTTGTCACATTATCTACATTATCAACATGTTGCTTCACTATAGCACTACTATTATACTAGATTATGCAAACATATGACATGATATAATACATTATAGGCTCTCTGCATATTATATTTTAGAAAAATATGATATGTCATTATTCACTTTATCGTCATGAGTAATTTGAAGGACAAATGGATCTCAATTTATTTTATATATGTGCGATGGAGATATTATGTTATATTACATGTTGATTTAGTCCATATTACAAATGAGATGCTGCCAAAATTTTGATAAAGTATATGCGACATCTTTCAAGGCAATCTGTAAGTTCTCACTTATTCAGGCTCGCAGAGTGGCAGTTCGTAAGTCCTTACTTATTCAAGCAACTTATATTCTTGAGGCAATTCGTAAGTCCTCACTTATTTGAGATCGATACATATTTTCGAGACAGTTCGTAAGTTCTTACTTATTGAATCTACTCATATTTTTTAGGCAATTTATAAGATCTCGCTTATCGACAACTTATATTTTGAAGTCTGACCCACACATAAATGTACGACTCAGACTTGGAGAGATTATTGTCACATTTATAAATTACATGACATCGACTATTCAATTAATTGTACCTATTTTATTAAGCAATTTCATATTGGGCTTGGATTTGGGCCCATTTCATTACAACCCACTTGGATTGTCTCATTTCTCTCTCTATATAGGCGAGTCCATTCATAATCAAAGGTATGTTCTCAAACCCAATCCAAATTCCCTCTCCCATCCTTTACACTCATTTTTCTTTCGTTTGCCCATTGACTAGACCGTCGAAGTGCAAACGATACCGGACTCTTTTCTTGATCGATGACCTTTGCCTCTAATGGGGTGTTTCAATGAGCAAGTGATGTCCATGTCGATGGGAAGTGGCGGGGATTTTGTTGGCGTATGTTTTTAAGTCAACAAAGCATGTAACTGTTATTTTGTGATTATTATCGATACTGAACAATTTGGATGAATATTTAGACTGTAAAAACACGTTAATTCTAGTTAAGTCTTTTTTCCTTCGGAGATTTAAATGTCACTTTGGAATTCAAAACAAGCGATAAAAAGATAAGATTCTTCCCCAACAAAAATTGTAACTAAATTACAAATTGAATATGAAATTAAAATAAGTTGCTTTTGAATATTTTTTTAGTGAAACAAAAATAAGTTACAGTACAATTGATTGTTTAGATTGAACTATAATGAAAGGACATAGCAGCATACAACATTGTAAATTAGACAGGCAGACGGCTTAAAACGAATCCATAACCTCCAAGGGATGGGATAATAACAGCAATAAATTTGCATTAAAATGGTGCAATTTTAGAAATGATTGAACTTTGGATATAGATCGAACTATCTCATGACATTCTAAGCCATTATGGTGAAATTGGTAGACATGCTCGAATGGGAACGGATGTGAATATACCGGCAGGAAAGCTAAACCAATCCATCTTCAGTGGTGGCAAGTGAGGGTGAGAGTGAATTACGCGATTCGTCATAATCATCTCCTAATGGAGATTCTTCCACTCTAATCTCTTCTATCATTTTAACCACTTCACTCATTGTTGGTCTATTTTCAGGCTGTGGCACTACACAAGCCATTGCTACATGCAGCATTGACACCAGTTCTTCCTCAATATTCTTGTACCTCAACAATTCTTGATCAAACACTTCAGCTGTCCATTCATCCCGGACTACAGATCGAACCCATTTAGGCAAATCAACCGCGGTCCATTCCTCGTCCACCTCCTCGACTGAACGAGATGCCGGTGAAGGGTACTGTGAAGGAACCCTGCCAGTAAGGATTTCCAACAATAAAACTCCAAAGCTATATACATCTGCTTTTTGAGACAGTTTCTTGATTTCTGTCTGTTCTGGTGCTTTGTATCCTCCCAATCTGGCTATTGCATGAACGGGGTTCAAAAGTAATGACAATCCAAAATCAGAAATGCAAGCAACGCCATTTTTATCAAGTAATATATTGGATGATTTGACATTCCCATGAGGAATTCTCAAGGCTGCATACTGTTCATGTATTATGGCAAGCCCTCGAGCCGCCCCCAAAATCAAGCTGATTCTGGTAGTCCAATCCAATGGAATTCTCCCTGGTCCTCTGTTTCCTATTACCATCAAGATCATAAGCCGAACAACATTGATAAAAACAGGCATTTAATAAATAAAAGTATCATGAGATGGTTTAACAATTACCGTGGAGAAGATAATTTAAGCTGCCATTAGGGAGATAATCATAGACTAACAGTTTTTCTTCCTTTGCATAATAGTAAGCTCTCAACCTCACAATATTGGGATGCTTAAGCTTCCCAATCACATCCATATACTGTTCAAACTCCTTCCTCGAACATGGATTTGCATCCTTTAACCGTTTCACAGCCACAGAAAGTCCATCATCAAGAGCAGCTTTATAAACACTTCCTAAACTCCCTTTTCCGAGCATCTCAGCCGATGCACGAAGCAAATCCTCCAGCTCAAACTCTTTTTTCCTATCGAAAAACACCAGTTCATTCTTATCAGTACCGTTAGTGCCATCATTATCTCCACCTCCGCCTCCATTAGCATAAACTCTCTTTTCACCAGAATAACTGCTTCGCCTTGTGCCACCATCACTCCCTGTCATTGATTTGGCATTACTGGATTGCCTTCTGCAGTAGTATGCTATGACAAATGATGTAATCACCAATAGGATAACAGAATTTGCAACTACAATTGCTACTATTGATGCGCTGCTAAGTCCCTTGTTATGCTTATTTGGTTCTTGGACTGACGATGAAGGAAAAGAGCTGGGATTTGATGGCACTGTTTGCGCAAAAGCCGGTGATACGCCGGTGTATGAACACTGGGGCAAAGGACTAGTCCCACACAATTCTTCATTGCCTGAGAAGCTAGCTTCCCCATACCGGGATATAATGATCTGTGGTACCATTCCGTAGAGCATATTGTTCGACAAGTTCAAGTCGTTCAGCTGTGGAAGTGAGCCAAGGGACTCGGGGATAGTCCCTGAGAGTTCATTGTCCTGGAGATGAAGAGTGAGCAAGCGGGAGAGTTTGAAGAATTGAGTGGGAATGGCGCCTCTGAGGTTGTTGTCGGATAGGTCAATGCGGAGGAGACGGCGGAGAGAGGATAATTCCGGTGGTATTTCACCGGAGAAATCATTGCTAGACAGGTAGATGAGCTTGAGGTTGAGGCATTGAGTGGTAGGAGCGAGGCTGCCGTTGAGGCGGTTATCATGGAGGTCGAGGAGGCGGAGCTGGTCTAAGGAGGAGAGGGAATCAATTGGACCACGGAGGTTGAGGGATGGGAGGGAGAGGGCAGTGACACGGTTGTTAATGCACTTTACACCTACCCAATTGGCCGTGCATGCGGTGGTGCTGTTGGTGGTTGTGGTCCAGTTGGAGAGGAGGGTGCCATGGTGGTCGGTTTGAGAGCGGAAGAGGAAGAGAGCGGCGGTGTCATTGGTGGCGGCTGCGGCGGAATGGAAGAGCATGAAGAGTGTAGTAGAGAGAAGGAGAATGAACAAAAAATGAACATCCATTTTTCAAGAGAATAACGTAGGATGTAGGATAATTCAAGGTTTAATAAGTTCACTTTTTAATAAAAGTCAATCTAATCTCGAATGCTTTAGTCCCTGTTTGGTTCGTTCCTATTTTCTAAAATGGGGGCCACACGGGGACTTATTTTTCTCAAACATATTTTCAATCAAAATCTGTTAAAATCTTAATTTTAACTAAACGAAGCAGGTTTAATACTGTTTGAAGAATCATTGGAGAAGGGGATAAATAATCATTAAAAGATGGAGAAATGAGTGTAAATGATTGCTGTTCTTCACTCTAAATGGAATCAAAGTGTAAAGAAATAATTATTTTGCTTTTTCTTTTTATCACTTTACTTTCACTGTGAGTGATTGGTGAAACACTTCCTTCAAGAATAGGGAGAAATGAATCATGCCTGTAATATTAATATCAACTCAATTTTAATCCAATTTCTTTTAAATATACTTAGATATTGGTTAAAATTCAATTTTTCATGGAAAAAAGAAGCTGGACAAAACTTGTTGGCCCGTCTAATCGATTATAGTGTCGTAAACATATATATTATACTATAATAATGCTCATTAGTTGCAAAGTTAATTTGACGCTTCTTTGACACTCCAAAGTTAATATACTTTTTTATTAATTTGATCGTGTTTATTGTGTTAATGCATTTTATATGAATTTTCTGCTTATACAAATTATTCTCAAGGTCGTTCGGTAGGATTTTTACTTTTTGTAGATGAGCAACAGGAGACAGTTCTTTAAAAATTCTTATAATCAGACAAATCACTTTCATAAAATTATAGAAACATACAAAAATAACTTTTAATTTTTTTAAAAGTTTTGTCAAACGTGCACAACACGATTACACTTCTCTCCCCACCCCCACATTATTTTTTCTTTTAATATTTCAGATAATTGAGGGAAGAAATGGGTTACAGCTTTGTACTTGTTACCAAATTATATCATTTAACAACGAGAATTCAAGGCGCCATTCACGTTAAGGAAAAAAGGGCCTCCAATCTGTCAAACCAGGATCATCAGTCAATGTGTGCTATATTATAAAGAAGTTTTTTAAAGTACTTTTTGTGGAACAAAGTGAAAGAAAATCTGCGTTTCATTTAAGATTTGAACGTGTACGTTTAATATAGTACTAAAATAGAAGCTCTAAAGTGCTTTTCAAGTTAAGAAAATCCTTCTTAAATTTTTTTTCCCTTAAAAAGTAGTAGTCCAGTTACAAAAATCGATCAATTGGTCATGTTATCTCTATGATAAGCTTCCCATTCGATACACTTATTTTAGAAGAGCTAAGAAGAATTGAAGGTCTGTTGACAAGTTGAAGAATTCAATAAAATATATAAAAAATAATACAAAAAATTACGTGATTCAGCGCCAGTGTTACAAACCTATATCCACATGAGAAGAGAGAAGACTATATTCGCTTATGTCCAAAGTGTTACAATGACACATATATAGTCATATTATAACAAGGTTTCCTTATTACAGATGAGACAATCACGGAAAAAATATAACAAATTATGGAAACATTCTAATTATCGTCAACCAATATTTTCCAAATTATGTTGATAAATGTATTTTTTTTACACTTATTCGGGATCTAAAATAACGATATTTGATAGTTTTTCTAACAAAATATATCCTAAATAGTTGTATTTTATGTTATATAGGTAAAACTTAATGCTTGAATAAAGAATCGAAAGAAAGATGCGAAAATTGGTGAAAAATGACAAAATCGAAAGTTTGAGGATCAAATTAAAAATTTTAATAGTTAATTCGGACCACAAGATGATACTTTGAAGATTGCTATGAGACAATTGAAAGGAATTAGAACTCAAAAAGGAATGAAATATGATCAAAATATTATCAAAATCAATTTCCAATCGCACAAGTTATATTCCAAATTTTTAGTCAAATATTGAAATCGATATTTGATATAGTAAACGTCCGAATTGGAAAAGTTCTATTTCTACCAAAGTTGTAGCTCTTTGAATTAAATTTCTAAGAAACACTGAATCGTCTCAATTAGATATCGGAAGGGAAAGTTATGGCCAAAATAGCGACTGCTATGCAAAAACAAAAAATCCGTGCACGATTGCAACTTTCCTTATTCGATTGGAACTCTTTTGAAAATCAATTTGGATGTGATTTTCAACCAATTTCAACTCCTATAAATACATAACAGTAGAATACATATTGGAGATCTCTTATATATATATATTATACTCAAATATTCATCAATTATTATCATCAAATGAGTAAAATTCAAAATTTTTGTGAGAGAATTGAAGAGGGTTTGCAAGAATTCAATCAAGTAAAAATTCAAAATTGATTTTTGAACAAAGAAGAGAAAGCGCAAGTGGAGATTAATCAAGAAACCATTAAAGAGATTCAAAATTTCAAGATTCATCTTCTCAATTAATCAAAAATCCTGGTTATATCTTTTCACTTAAATATGATTTCTTGTAATTTCGATATATTATGCTAATTTTATACATTATTAGGATGAGATGAACCCCTATTTTGATATTTTTAGTTTTTAATTAATTATTTTGACTTTAATTTGATTTGATTTGTGGATATTTATTATCGTTTTTATTGTTCTTTTCAATTGCTTGATCACCAATTGAATTGTTAGTGGATTTTATTGTTATCGAGAGAGATAATAGAGTTTAACCACATTATAATAAACATTATAAGATTCGATAGATGATAGAGATATAC
>CAIGRB010128658.1:381427-394910 GCA_903798255.1 Fraxinus quadrangulata | reverse complement strand
ATATAAAATTAATAAAGGCTCGGACCAACAATTAGCCTAGAGAGCCATCCCAACACGACGCTATCCACTGTGGATTTTGGCCAAACTATTCATCATCAGCAAAACCGTCTGCCCCACCTATGAGCACTCACCCGACAAAACGAACACTTGGTTTCAAGCGAAATGGACTGGTGAACGACTGGGGTGCTTCAAATTTGTGAAGTGGCTAAAGTTTTGAGATGGAGACAAAATTCTACAGGAAAAAAGTTTCTATCTTATTTGGATTTTGGTAAAGTCCGATAATGTAGTTTCATGATTGCCCAAGTGCCATCAAACTATACATTTGGCTATGTTCTTATCCTTTTATCTCTCATTATTTGATCGGGACATTTGACCCGTTTAACAAGATTTTTGAAATTTTAAAAATTATTTTTAAAATCGTTTGAATAATTTTCTGAAAGTGTTTTATCTTGCTATAAATTTTTTTTTTAATGAAAATTGTCATGAGGTAGATGAAATTTTTTACAAGAAGCAAAAGTCCTGTCAAACGAGTTCATAGATAATCTCGATTTATAAAGTATATATATATAACTTCATATAAGGTGCTTTTTAAGCACTCTCAAATATGTTCTATGTTAAAAAAGTATAATTACAAGGATATAAATGAAATACAATTGTATATATAACAATCATTTCTTACTTCTCAACAAGTATGAATTTATGTTTGATTTTTTCAAATAAGATATCAACGTGATCCGATCACATCATGTCTTCAATTGATATTGTGAATTTTCTAGTTCAATAATTCATCTTCCTATATTGGTATGAATCTATCATGTCATAGTTATTCAAGTGATTGAATCGAAACATTATTCTTCACTCAAGTCGACTTCCAAATGTTCATTTGCCACGTCTATTAAGTGGGATCATGAAGCAACTAAATTTATTTTGTTTTATGCAAAAGTCTTTTGAACATATCTAAATCATTATTAAATTATGCCATAAACGTGTATTCCACCAAAAAATGTTGAAATATGAAACAACTTCTTATCTTTATGGTTAAAAATTGATGAAATAAACACTTGAAAAGTGAATACAAGTTGTGAGTCGCACAAATGTCTGTTTAAAATTAATTGTTGACTTTAACCACAATTTTTAAAAATTTTCCAAACAAGCTGCGAATCCTTTTATTTCATACTGTCTAATATCTGTTTTTGTCAATTTAGTTTTTATTCAAGCAAAACTAATTTTATTTTCAGTAATGTCAAGAAATGACGTGTAAAAATTTAATAAGCTTCATGGAATGTCTACTCTTATGGAAATTTGATACAAAATTATTTGATAGAACAATGAAGGTATTGCTCTTAAGATTATCTTCAATACAACGATGTGAAATGCTATACACGTGGCAAGTAAAATGAGAATGGAGAGTAGAACATCTCCCGTAAAATTATGAAATGAATTAATTGCTTAGACTTATCATTAGGAGATACGACGTTGGGATCTAAAGAGGATTGCCATTGCTATGTCTAATAATATTTTAAAGGGAAAATTGCGACTACTGTCCTAACCTTTGATTCTATTCGTACTTATATCCACTACCTTTAATTCTTAGCATCCACGACCTCGATGTTCGAAAATTAGCAGCTACGGCAATTTTTGATGGATTCCATCCAAAATTGATGTTAATACAATGTAAAAAGACACAATTAACCTTTGATTTAGATAATAAAAAAAGCAGTAGAAAATAATGAAATTACTACTTTCATTCTTCCCTAGCCTCTCCCTTACTCCCTACTTGCCCACATACACATTGCAACCATCCTTGTCATCGACAAGATCCCCCCACCCATCACTGCATTTTCCAACACCACCATGCCCCCTAAAACCCCTCATTTAATAAACAGATTACACTCGTACGCTCAATTGTCCAAAACTCTTCGTTGTCTTATTCTTAAGTACAGTTTTCTTTGAAAACAGATCGACATGTGATCCGTCATTTCCTCCCCTTTTGTCATAAGGCGTGGTGTGACTTTGAAAAAAATCATTCATGTGTTTACGTCCCCGCTAAGCAGAATTTATAGACTAGGCACAATAAAGAGGAGCGAAAAATTGTACTTTGCAGAGAAATGACCAATTGTGGGTGGGAAAAAAATGATTACTGAAGAACTTGCATCAATAAAGCTTCATTTCTTGGCTCGAATAGATTTTGAAAGGAGGCAAAGTGGAAAAGAAAGAAAAGAACGACGAAAGAAGAAGAACTCAACACAATCTGCACTTATCTTTACACTCAAATCGAACATAAATCATATTAACTAAAACCTGAATCTCAACAAATGATCATTTTATATTATTGATTTTTTATTCTTCGATCTTGGTTGTAGAAGTGTTATGTAGTGATTTTTTCATGTGGTGTTGGTTAGAAAATCTGACACGTTAATGTGAAAATTGATAGAAGTGTTAAGTCATTTTTTGTTATTTTTATTTATTTAAAATGAGGGGTAGTTGTGTCTTTTTAACACCGTATTAACAGTGATTTTGGATGGAATCCATTCAAGATGGCAACAACTACTAATTTTGTGAAACAATGAGGTCGTAGATGTTAAGGACTAAAGGTTGGGGATATAAGTATAAATCGAGTCAAAGATTGAGAACACTAGCCGTAATTTATCCTATTTTATTTTAATAGAAATCAAATAGAATTGATTGGATTTAGAAACTCTCTTAATTTATTAGCTAATAATGTTAAGAGGGCCAATATCATTTTGTATTTTTTTTGAATATTTTTGAAAATAGAGGTTCCTTTCAACAACGTGATCCACAAAATTTAGATTATGGATGACAACGAAGTGAGTATGAGACGAATCAATAATTCTTATCCCCGTCTCATCGGATATTTTTGTTATCTTACCACATCTTCATACCAGTTTAAAGCAGGACGGGGTGGGCCAGGTCCCCTGTTCATTTATTTTTTATTTATTTTATTTTCTTATGCCTTTACTTAGTAAATATTATTATTTTTTTACCAATTTGTTAGAAACAACTTATGTTCTCTTTAAAAAATGTCTAGTAAGAAATAAATTTATGCAAACACGATGATAATATATATATATATATATTGCAATGGGTAAATTTCATTGTAGTCATTGAATTTTACCCTTACTTGCAATAAGGTCACTAAACTTTTAATTCTAAGCAATCACACCATTGTACTTCATTGCAAGCAATTAAAAGTAATGAAATCTGCACATGTTCTACCAAGTCAGAAAGTAAATTTCACCATTGGTCACCGAACTTTAACCAACGAAGTTATCTTTAATTCGAGGTAATCACACCACTGAACTTTAATTCCGAGGTTTTTGCAATTTATAATACTATTTTAAGATATTAAATAAATAAAAAAATACCAAATAATTAAAATCACAAATTATATGATCATTAATAATTTCCAAAACTAAACAATTTTCAAGTTTTCAACTGGACCTTTCATTCTTGATAGAACTAGGGTCAAATTGTTAATAATAAACTTATGAATATACCAAATATATTTGACAAAAAATAAGTTATTTTTTAAAAATTAATTATATGTAGACAAAAATCACTTACTAAACTTGGTTGCAATTAATTTTTTTTAAGTGATTTTTGTCTATAAATATAATTAATAAGTGGTGTTCTGTCTATATATATAATTAATTTTTATTAAGTGATTTTTGTCCATATGTAATTAATTACTGATTTTTTTGTAACATATATATCAATTAAAAAGTGATTTTTGTCTATATATAATTAGCGAGTGATTTTTTTCTTTATATATATTTTATAATGGCAACCAATTTTTAATAAGTGATTTTTGTCTATTAATTTTGAAATAAATTTTTTGTGATCGGAGATGAAATTTATTTTACTGGCTCAAGAGAAACACACTTGAAAATTACGTTATTTTTAATGGTCACGTTGATTCTATTAGATGGTTGAATAGAAGACTGACGGAATGATGATGTCTTTTAATGGTCACGTTGATTCTATTAGATGGTTGAATAGAAGACTGACGGAATGATGATGTCTTTTGCAAATTAAAGTATAGATGATTTGATCCGAATTGAAGTTCGGTGACCGTGGGCGGAATTTACCCTCAATGCAACATGATGAACTATTTGCATGTCGTAAATCAAGGGGAAAAAAAAAGATTGTCTGAAGCAGAAAAAGAGAAGAAATGACATATATGACAAAAGATATTTCTGTCATAATTCATATAATTAATTCGGTCATAATCTTGTACCATACGAGCTGCCCTTTGAGGACTACTATAAGTAAATTTTGTAGAGAGCTGTGAGCATGCACAAAACAAGATCATTAGCAGTTTTTCAGTGTGTTTGTGTTTGTGTGCGAGTGAGAGTGAGAGTGAGAGTGAGTGTGAGTGTGAGAGAGACTTTGGTAGGAAGAAAGTGAAGAATCTTCTTCAGTTTAATACGAAAAAGGGGAGGTGTGGACCTTTTTGGACAAAATCCCATAAACAAAACCCGACATTTTCTACCTTCGGGAGCTCCTAGAAAAAGTAAGAAACTCCTCTCTCTCTCTCTCTCTCTCTCTCTCTCTCTCTCTCTCTCTATGTGTGTGTGTGTGTGTGTGTGTGTGNCTCTATGTGTGTGTGTGTGTGTGTGTGTGTGAGTGGAGAAATGCTTAAACTGATGAATCTAGAATTTTGACTATTGAGTCTAATTATAGAATTGGATTTGCAGACACTGGGAATTCTTATTTTCTTCAAAAAAAAGTTCTAGTTAAGGTAATAGAATCATTTCCATTGTCCATGTTTAAATACTATGTTAAGCTACAAATCCAGCCCATATTTTCAGGCAATCAATTTAATCTTTTATTTCTGAATTTAGTTGGGTTTCAAGTTGGAAAGTTTAAGAAAATAATTGGTTTTAGGCAAAGTTTCTTCTTTCTACTTTCAAACATTTTTCCATCTTTGTGCTAAATCTATTGATTATACCTATATGTTCAATGGAATTCATATTTTGGCTGCATTAATTAGAAGTCTTGAAATTTCCATGTGTGAGAGATTTGATTGGTTAGTTTATGCTCTAAATCTATATGTTATATACAGATACACTTGAAGCTCTGAATTGAGAATAAAATGAAGAATGCGATATCAGAACAGAGTTTTTACATTGAGAGCGAGGAAGAAGATGAGGAGAAAGCATATGACAACAGTGAAGGTGGGAATGCCTCGGATTCTTCCAAGTACTCCGATGATAATGATAATGATAACGACAATGCCCAACGAAGTAATCCGAATTCATACAATACCTCTTGGCCTCAGAGTTATAGGTATATATAGCATATGCATCTCTATAAGCATATATGTTAGTATGTGTTTCAGTCGTTGATTTTCGTAACTCGTTTTATAATTTTTCAGTTGTTAATTGAATTTTACTTAATATCCGGTTTTAGGCTATTCTGGAATTATTATTTGTTAGTTTTCTGGCGAATGCCATATTTTTATGAATAGATTCAGTAGTCACTTGCCTGTGTTGATGAAAGTTATTGATTGAAGGTCCATTTTCTACTCCTCACTTGAAGTTGGATGAATCTACTATGGTTTGGATCTTCTATAAGAACAATCCTTTGGAGGAACAGTAGGACTCATTTTGTAAAAAAAAAAAAAAAAAAACTCGATCTCAAATCTGGGCACGGTTGTTCCTGATTAGTAAACTGGATTAGCCAGGATCGTGATCTATGAAAACAAAATTTAACCTTAGCATAACCAGCTTCGGCAGTTCTGCCCTGCAGGAGAGGACTCTAACTCATGCTAATGGTCCCTAGATAATAATGAGAATGGGGGAGGTGTATCTCCCATAAAATGTCCAATAAACAAGGTTACAGGACTGTTGATGATGAGCCTATTTAAGAAGTCTTGAGGAACAGGTAATACTGTGCCGGATGCAAAAATGAGAGCACGGATAGAATGGGTAAAACAGCAGGCCACCGTTTAAAGATTTGTAGGCCCGAGGATAATTATCTAAGGGCTGCTGACAGTTACCTCATCATCAAGTTTCTTACCTCGGATTAAGACCTATCAATTGCTCATTACATAAGCTGTCTTGCAAGTGGCTTTGAGCTGTCTTAATCACCATCTGCCATCTCAACTGATTAATTATTATTCAATCATTTCCAGTTACGGAATTGCACTTAAAAAATGTATTATGCTGGTGTTTGAAGTATGATTTCAATAGATAATTAAATAGAGTTCAAATTTTACTGATTGCACTGCCAGATGGCAGTATATTCACCTGGTAAGGAAATCAATAAAGAGAGAACAAGAAGATGGTAAAGATGAAAAGTACATACAGAAATGTATCAGTTGAAATGGACTTAGATATGCTTATTTGTGAACAAACTTTGTGTTCTGATTATTTACTGAAGGGATGTCAAATAGTTTATCCGTAACCTATAGTTGGGAGTAATCAGGACACTTCAATGGAATAATAAAATTTGTATTAATGTGTGAATTTGATGTTATTTTTTATCCTAATGCACAAGCGTAACATAGATACTGAATTAACTCGAAGTTTAGTCTGACACTCTTATTAGATTAGACTTTCGGAGTGTGATAATCATCTTTGTCGCCCTTGCCCCTTGTGGAGAAAGGAATTATATGTAATACGATTTCAAATTATAATATTTTAGTTTGCATTGTTTCATATCAAGCTTCACATTCCATTGATGATACTTGTTACAGGCAATCAATTGATTTATACGGCAATGTCTCATCTCCAAGTCTTAACTTTATGGGGACGCCAACATTGTCACGCTTAAGCAGCTCATTTCTTTCCTCGTCACTTACTCGGAGACATACTCCTGAAATATTACCTTCTTTGAACGAACCCCTCATACCTGCAGCAGAGGATGAGAAGATGCCCCAACAAAGACGTAGTTCCCATTATCTGCTTCTACCTACACCGTTGAGGAAGCCGACCGGCATAAAGAAAGTAACTCCCGATGAAAAAGCCTCCAAGGTTTCACATGAACTCCCAATTTCTCGACAGAGTTCATATGGCCAAGCAGTGGTAAATGGTATGCTAGTTCAACCTGGTATTGTTACTTTAGTTAAATGTGTAGATAGTTAAAACCATCTAGTCATAAATGAACGTGTTTTTCATCATAATCATAATTGTATATAATACCATCGCATGGCATGACAAGTCATATGAATTATGAATATATTACTTTCATTGTAGTTGAATCTTTACTTGAAGAGGAGAAATAATTGCAAATATAATGACATCAATGGTCTCCCACAGCTTCAACAAGTCGAAAACTTGTTAAACTCAATTGCATTTCCATCAGATTTTGATCACATTTCTGTAAAGCCCTTCTGAAATGTAATTCTTCTTATTCTTTGCCACATTACTTTCGTTTGAGCTTAATAATCATCCTGAATCCTTGTTAAAGGCCTTGAATTTCGTATGATAAGTCTTAAACATCATCAAAACAAAGTTCATGACTTCGAGCATGTAAATCTTACATAAGGGGTTGAAGGTGGTTGAGTGCCGACCACGCCAACAGATGTGCTAGAATATCGATGTTCAGACTGAACTGGCACAAGCATATGCAGGGCTAGGTTCTTGTGGCTTTTGTCACCTTCTCTCCAGTCACTTTCAGACTCTTAATTAATATCTTCAAAAAAGTATGGCATTTAATAGGGTAGCATTGCTCTTATTGAAGTATTCCAAGAATTTGCAATCTTGACAGTAAAAAAATTAGAAAATTTTACCTCCTATGTTCTGAGAAGGACCAATATGAAATTAAACAATAAGAAGAGAGGATTGCTCTACATTCTTTAAGTGATCAGGAGTAGAATACTCTTTCACCTTTGGTATAGCTGGCTGATTACAGTTATTAGTCCTCTTTTTGATCACATAAAAACCTTAAAGTGTAAATCATAATTGTTACCTAATCCTTCAGTAAACAAATTAAATTATATTGTTTTCTATATTGGCTTTATACAGGCATGAATGTTCTGTGTGGAGTAGGAATTCTTTCTACACCTTATGCGGTCAAAGAAGGAGGATGGGTGGGGCTTTCTATACTGTTGATATTTGCTGTCCTTTCGTACTACACTGGGATTCTCTTATGTTACTGCTTGGACAGCCAACCTGGGCTTGAAACTTACCCGGATATTGGCCAAGCTGCTTTCGGTACATTGGGGCGTATTGCCATATCTGTAAGTTCTATTATTCCCACTTATTTTCTGTTGTTTGAAATTCTATTAATGTCGGAAAGTAGAAAAGTTGTATGAGTTGCCCATGTATGCAAATAATTATTAGCCTCTGTTAATTGTCAAATTCCTATGACACGCGAATTTGAAAGGATATAATAAAAACAAGCTACTAAGTATATGGCATTTCATGTGATGGTCTGCAACCTATTAAGTTTACAATTGTTGTTCTTTGATAGATTTTTCCTGCTTTTCTCCTTTTTACGAGCTTAATTTCATCTTTAGTGCTTCAAATAACATTCTTTCAATATCTAACTCATCAACATTAAATATGCTGCTTTTTATACTTTATATAAGCTCTTCGTGCTTCATTATTCTCATTACTGAATTTTTTTCAGCAAAGGAATTTAAGATTAATATATATGAATTGTCACAATCTCCAATTGCGCTGCACACTTACAACATAAAGTAATGAAAATTTGTGGATATATATTTTGTGTCAGAAATAGTTGTAATAAATCGAAGTTCATTACTTCTTTATGGTCTACACATACAAAACATTCACAAAAGTATTTGGTAAGTTTGTTCAGTGTTTATTGAATTAAGGGCAAGTCAATATACAAGAACTGATTGCTGACACTGATGTTTCTTCTGTTGTGTTTTGTGAATGCAGATAGTTTTATACGTGGAGTTGTATGTAAGTAATCCAACAACCAAATGGTTTTATTTTCTTTGCTTCAATATACAACATTGGACTGATTAAACTACTTTAGATTTGGTATTTTTCTAATGAAAGATGCCACTCATATAAACATAAATCTTGAAATTTATGTTTATATGAGTGGCATCGTTATTTATATCATGCTCAATCTACATTTTGGAGGAACCTACCCCACAAGTGTTTCTGGCTAATTTATCAGTCTTATAATGAAGGGAAGAGTATAATTTTAGTTCTCGTCTCTCTCTAGCCCCATCAAAGTATTCATCCATCCCATGACTCACTCTGTGGTGTGTTTGGTATGGTTGATAGGACTGGACAGCACCAAGAACAAGATTTTTAGTTTTTTTTTTTCTCGTCAATACTGTCCAGATCTATCCAGTCCTCTGTATCAAACATGTTATATAACTATATTTGTTGATTATCACATGGCTTTTGAGTTCCACGTGTTTCACATCTAACCACATCCCGTATTTCATAATTCATGAGTATGGTATATGTTCATGAGTTGAATCTTCTCTTTGCTTGCCCTCTTGCAGGCTTGTTGTGTTGAATATATTATTTTGGAGAGCGATAACTTATCATCTCTATTTCCAAATGCACATTTAAGCTTAGGAGCATTTGAATTAAACTCTCACCATCTTTTTGCATTGCTGACCACCCTTGCCGTTCTTCCAACTGTTTGGTTGCGAGACCTGAGCATTCTTAGCTATATTTCTGGTGAGTATGTTAACCATTTCACCATAGATTTTGATTTTATCGCTTTCTCTTCATATCATTCAGCACTTGTTTTGGTCCTATATTGCCCATAACATCATGTTATACCTATAAAGAAGAAATTCCGTGTCAATATATCTGCTAGTTGAGGAAAATGTTAAAGTCGGAACATTTTTGAATATCATTATCCGGTGGATGAATTGATGCCACTCACGTGAGCATCGTAGTTTGATAGTCTGTTTTCTAACTTTCTTCATGCAAAAACCAAATGAACAAATAAGTTAATATCCACTAAGTCGATGAGGACCGTGTTACTAAATAAAAAGAGCATAGAATACTTGATGAAGCTGCTTTATGAATTTTGTTCCAATAGTTCAAATTTGGAGATCCGGATCTAAATAGAGCACAATAATATGTCATGTTTCAGGGAGGAAAAGAACAAAAAGGAAATATTTCAAATATATTTTTCCAAAAAAATTTAGAGTACCAGATTTGCACGTGTTTTGGATAAATACAGGTTCATGATCCTTAATGCAATATCTGAATTTATTTTGGGCTTGCAATATTTTCAGCCGGTGGAGTTGTTGCATCAGTCTTGGTGGTTGCTTGCTTGTTTTGGGTTGGCTTAGTGGATCAAGTTGGATTTCAGACGAAAGGGACAACACTGAACCTTTCGACTCTTCCCGTTGCTATTGGTCTCTATGGTTATTGCTACTCGGGACATGCCGTGTTTCCCAATATCTATACATCAATGGAAAAACCTAGCCAATATCCTGCTGTCCTCCTAACAAGGTATAGCTCTTTATATAATTTGTAGTACTAATAAATACTCCTTACTTCATATACACAAATGCAATTAATTTGCTATTTTTGAATTTCTGAATCAACAATGATGCAGTTTCGGTATCTGTACTTTGATGTACGCTGGAGTTGCTGTGCTAGGATACATGATGTTCGGAGAATCTACACAATCACAGTTTACCCTCAACATGCCTCAAGATTTAGTTGCGTCTAAAATTGCTGTTTGGACTACAGTACGTTGGTCAATTGAAGATATTCTTTTTCGATCAATCAGTAACTTAAAACTTCGTGTTTGTAATTGTCTCTGAATGTTCTTTGCAGGTAGTCAATCCGTTTACTAAATATCCTTTTTCGATTCAATAGGCTGTTGTTAGAATTTTACCAGTTTTTCAATTCATTAGAAGAGATTAGTCCTTGAAGCTTCTATGATAAAAGAAAAAGAACCAGGCTTTTCCCTTAATGTGAGACACGTATGCGTTAACCATCTCTCCAGTGGCAATGAGTCTCGAGGAATTGATACCATCAAACTGCGCCAAATCTCATATCTATGCAATCCTGATACGAACAGCATTGGTGATATCTACATTGCTTGTCGGTCTTAGCATCCCGTTCTTTGGTATGTTTTCATGTTCTGACTATACCTTCCAAGATAATGCTAGAATTGGATTTTTATAGACAATCTGGTTTACCATCATTTGATATCTTTTCTGTTGTACAGGTCTCGTGATGGCATTGATTGGCTCTTTACTTACAATGCTAGTCGTAAGTACTTTAACGTCTATTTATACAAATCTTCATTAATACCATCAAATACTGTCAAATCGATCTTACCAAATATGTCGTCGTACTAACTGAATTTCTTTTCCAGACTTTGATTCTTCCATGTGCTTGTTACCTCAGCATCTTAAGGGGAAGAATAGGCCTCTTTCAGGTAAATCTCAGTTTCATTCTTCTCTATAACTAAACACAGCGAGTCGAATAAGTGCCTGATAGTGTTTCGCCCTTACGAACGAGCAAGTCTCACGATAGATTTATGGTGTTGGTGAATTAGAAGTGTTGTGCTCAACTTAAAGAGGATATGTGAAATCGGCACAAATTTATTAAGAATAAGGCTTAGTTCCACATCGGAATTCTTCACAAAATTGATATTCTTTTCTTCTAATTCATTTGCAGGGCTCAATTTGTTTAGTGATCATCGTCGTAGGCATCATATCATCAGTATTTGGAACATACTCTGCCCTCTCTAAAATTATTGAGAATTTGAGCTAATTATCTTCTTTATTTTAAAAGAGTGTTTATATTCCAAAGAATGTCTCTTTGTTCAGGTTTATTGATTGAGACTCTGTAGTTTGATATTGTATTTACGCTATCTCAATGTCAATTCAATTTATTATAGACTTGAGTTGCACGTAAAATAAAATAATTCTCCTGTTTGATAAGGAGTTGCATGGAATATTTTGAATCCCATTCTTAAAAATATTTTTTCCTCGAACTCATTTCAATTATGCATTTTATCAATAAAATAGTTATACACGCGAACTAAAAAATTTTCGTTACTTTTTAACCAAATATTTCTCTAAAAAAATACTGAAGGACTTAAACTTTTGACCATTCTCGCAGTTGCGTTTCTAATTTTTTTTTTCTTTGTTTCATTTTTATCCGTATATTCTATTATTGAAAATTTAGACCTTGTTTGATTCCATTTTTAAAAAAAATACATTTTTCTCTCTTTTCTTTTCAACAACACATTTTTCAATAAAATAATATTACACGCAATTCAAAAACTTTTCATTGATTTTTAACTACACGCTCTTTATCCATCTATTGTTTCAAAATATATTCTACCTAAAAAATATGGTTAATCTTTGATGATCTTTGTTGTCCTAACATTTTATCAGCCTGTTTTGAAGTGAGAATGATGGACAAATATTTTGCACTTCTATATTTTATTTTTGTATATTAAAAAATATGATAAATAAATAAATCTCTTTACGTCTTGATAAATGATCTTTTGTATGGAAATCAACATAAAAACAACACAATCAGGCTACATTTACCCTCACCCTTACACAATTTTTTACGCTTTTCCAAATATCAACATATACACTCTTGATTTTGAACTCATCCATTACAATACTGCACAGATTTCCTTCACATAGAGGATAATGCCAACAATGCTGTCATGCAAGATGTACATATATCATTATTCAAAAAAATAAATGTTACAATTAAGAATTAATTTTAGTGTTCAACAAGTTTGACACTCCATTACGTGTCAAAATTTGAGTCATTAGTTATTTAAAGTGTTTTTAAAATCAAGAATAATGCTATTCATAGTAAAGACTACCACTAGTGTTACTGTATAATATATATGTGGCGGTTTATGATTTGATACGCAAGTCAACAATAAAAAATCACATTAATGCACCAAATCACAAACCGCAACACATATACCATGTAGGAAGACTCTCGGTAGTCTTTATTGCGAATATTATTATTCTAAAATTAACGTATAAAAAGCTGCCACATTATAACAATAACAAACTTAATGTACATATATCAATATTGTATAAGTAATGGAATGCTAAGAATAAAAATACAATGAAAAAATAAAATAAAAATAAAAATATAACTTAAATGGTTAAATCCACCAATAGCCACCAAACTTTATATTTAATGTCGCTATGACCACTCAACTTTATACTCGTGTCATCATATCTCCCAATTTGATTCTGTTTCACAATTACCACCAACTTTATACTTATTGTCATCGTGATAAGGATGGTAAAAAAATTCGTCAGTTCGCGCTCAGCTAGGAAAAAGCCCTAGCCGAGGCTCGGGCTGCCGAGCCGGCTCGTATTATTAAAAAAATAATAATAATATTACAACTGCCTGCAAGCAGCTTTAAATTTTTATTAAATTTTTTGTTTAAATTCTTTAAGTAAAAAAAAAAAAAAATTTCAAGTCGGCTCGGCCCACAAACTCGAGCCGAACCTCATTTTTTTGGTCAAGTTTTGCTCGGCTCAGGCCCAAAAAAGCTCGAGCCG
>CAIGRB010128658.1:317062-381286 GCA_903798255.1 Fraxinus quadrangulata | reverse complement strand
TTTTATTTTATTTTTCTAAGTAACTAACAGTTTTTTAAAATAAGTTTTTATTTTATTTGGAATTTTTTAAATAAATTTTATTTTTTTAAAATGTAAAATTGTCGTTTCATCTATTTTAAAATTAGTGAAAAATCGTGAAAAGAAATTGGGTGATTATGATGAAATAAAATCGAATTAGATGATCATTGTGACGTTAAATATAAAACTGAATTATGATGATGAAATAAAATAAAATTCAGTGATCATGGTGATATTAAATTTAAAGATGAGGGGCCATTGTTGGATTTAACGCGAGTAAGCAAGGAATACAATTAAAAAGTGTTGAAGTCAACCCTTTTATTTTCTTGCTGATTATCATTAAATTTCCTCCAAAATATTACATATTTATAAGGTAATCAAATTTACGCGAGTGTTGAAACTCTCACAACCAATGGCTTCTCTCTTCTTCCAAGTCCATTTCCATTCAGCTGGAAGATAAAAAAAATTCCCAAAATTTCATAAATCGAAACTCATTCTGATTAATTAATTTCATTTTTCTTTTGTGTAATGGATTCTACATCCAATAAATCATCTTCTGGATCGTCGTCGACTATGCTGGCACCGGGTTTCCGATTCCATCCGACGGACGAGGAACTGGTGCGTTACTATTTGCGGCGAAAAATCTGCGGGAAGTCTTTCCGTTTCGATGCTATATCTGATATCGATATTTACAAGGCCGAACCCTGGGATCTCCCTAGTAAGCCATGCTGTTCTAGAATCTTCTTTCATGATTTTAATTTTCTTTTTATTTTTGTTAAGAAATTTTTTATCGTTTTTGTAGTTAGAACTTGGAACTCTTTGGTCTATTAGAACCTAGGTTCTTTTCTTGAAATATTTGACTGTAATTTTCGTGTGGGTAGCGTAGGTTTATATTATTGTCGAGCTTGACATTTTATTTTATTTTTTAAAGTTTTTTTAATGTTAGGGTGTATTCTGTAGTATGGTAAACGAATTTGATCGATCTGTTTCTCGGAATTAAATATATATGTGATTTCGGAATAAGGTTTGATTTATGAACTAACTACTAATTGGCCTTTGTTTTGCCTCCATTGGAAAGAATTTATAAAAGGTTTAATTTAATTTATTAATAGAGATGAATTAGTGGTGTATAAGTGGATAGCTTGCGGATTCGTTATGGAATATGAAGTTTGATCAATTTACTCATGATTTATAAATTTGCCAAATGGAGGCGAATCATCGAGTAATTTTTAGGTTTTGTCTGATATTGGTCAACTTAATGATGGATAGTAGTAACTCTATCTTGAAATTTGCAGGACTATAATTTCTCTCACCTTTTCTCCCCTACCAACATGAAATAGTTTAAAAAATTTTGAGCACATGATTGGAAAATGAAAGCAAAATGATTTGTAAATTTTAGATTTAACTCTTAATCATGTTTGTTTACCCTAACTTGATTCGTTTCCATTGAACTAAACACACAAAAATAAGAGTTCCACCATTCCCTTCCCATTTTCCACTAAAATGCACTATCCACATGGAGGCTTAGTGAATTTTCAAGTATCATGTCAACTGATTTCTTTTAGTTAACTTCATGTTTGTATCAAGATCACCCATCTCTCCCATGCAAATACGTAGCATAAATTCTACCTTCATCGACGCCTTCTACACCACTAACATAGCATTTGCATATCTTATCTTCTGATGTTTGAAAATTCTTATTTAATTGTATCATAAATATGGTTGATTTTAGGTATGTCAAGGCTAAGGACTAGAGATTTGGAGTGGTATTTTTTCAGCATTCTGGACAAGAAGTATGGGAATGGATCAAAGACCAACCGGGCAACTGAAAAAGGATATTGGAAGACGACAGGGAAGGACAGGGCTGTCTACCATAAATCAGAGATTGTTGGGATGAAGAAAACTCTTGTTTATCATAGTGGCCGGGCTCCAAAGGGTCTGAGGACTAACTGGGTTATGCATGAGTACAGGCTTGTTGATCTGGAGTTGGAGAGAGCTGGAATTGTTCAGGTGGGGGCAAGTGATTATGTATCTCGATTCTTAATTATTCTCACGCTTTTGACTTAAAGACGTATTTTCTGTTGACAATAGTAGTATTTATTGAATGTTCAATAAACCTGAAGAAAACACATGATGGGTGTGGTCTGAAGGAAAAAATAAATGAAATGTATGTGATGAGTGATTTTCTGAGGATTTGGACGTCGGAGTAAGTTTAAACCAACTGCAAATGAAAAAAGGCAAGAGTTTGAGTCGTTCTGAAATGGGATCATAAAATATTAAATTTGGGAAGATATCACAATCTTATAGTCGTTATTACTATGCTACTCGCATATTAATGGAAAAACAAAAAGAAGGCGGAATTTAGTCTTTTGAATTGAGAAGCATGGAACTTGAGATGAAATTGCCACTATTATATTCATTATCATTATCATTATTATTAATATTATCATTAAAGTACTTGGATTGTTATCATTTTTACTAGAATAACGAACATTAGTTTCTCATCATGGTACATTCGAAGAGAACTTAATCCTTCAAGGTTCATTTCTTTTTTGAAATTCTTGACTGATTTCTTGATTTAATTTTATAATCTCTGCATATTTTGGTGGAGAAGGATGCATTTGTACTGTGCCGAGTATTTCAAAAGAGTGGTTCTGGGCCGAAGAATGGCGAAAAGTATGGGGCACCATTTGTGGAGGAGGAGTGGGAGGACGATGAGGTGGAAATGGCTACCAAGGCAGAAGCTGCAGAGGAAGTGGATTTTGGCGATGATGTCTATTTGGACGAACATGACCTTGAGCAGGTTTGTACTTGTTTACCATTGTGGATTGTTTTCTAATAAGTTCCTTATTCCTCACACGTGAAAGAAAATCCCATACAACAGAACAGTTTCAAGGGTTTGCCTACATGCAAATGATGGAATTTTTAGAGCATTTAACAATTGCAGTGAATGAATTAAAACAAGCAAGCATCCAAGTAAAACATGCCCAGTGATCCTCGAATTCATTTTGCCCTAAAAGGTAGAGAGTTTTATGCTAATTTTTCTGATGGTAAGAAGTTGAAATAGTCAAGTATCCAATTGAAATATGATAAAGGAGCTCCATATGCATTTCCTTGAAAAGGGGATCTGCAGAATTTGTACACTGATATTTTTATCAAGTTTGGATCTGAAAGACAGTGGAGATATAACGGACAATTGAATTGAGAAGAATAGCTGACGAGTTAAAGATTCTTGCACAAGCTTTTGTTCATGAAACACAGTATTTTTGTATTGCAATTGTTGGATCCATATTAGCCAATGGTGGAAGTGTTTTTTTGTGCGTTCTTCAGTTATGCACTTGTGGTTTTGTTTCTTCTTCACCTTGCATAAAATCCATCCTTGTTGTTGGTAGAAACATATACGTGTTAAAGTTTGTATCACTTGTTTATGTAAATTGTATTGTCACCATCCATCAAACTACAGCTATTAAAAAATAATAATAATAAATAAAAAACAGAACAGTGAGGAAGAGTGGAGACCAAAAACTGCACCTTTATTTTCTCTCACCTATTAGTTCCCCCAATAAAGAAAGTCATTGAGCTAGAATAGATTTATTATTGAGTTTGTACTCCAGTTTAGGTCATCATCTCTTAGTTATCCTAAAGCATTAGTTGTAGTGACACGTGGTCTTGTTCTGCAATGTTTTTGGAACTTAATTAAATTTATCATTTAGGCTGTATTTGACCAATCTCACCCCAGAGAAGCCTCTGAGACTACAATAAGCTTTATGATCTTTAAATGATAGAATGCTTCTTTTTGCCAGATTCTTGGAACAGACATTACGTCAGATGTTACTACCCTTCCATTGAATTTCTACTCTGTGGAAGATGGCAGCAATGGAAAGGAATCCACCACAGTTGACTCCCAAAAGCTCTTGTTGGGTGTCCCCAAACATCAATGTGAGCCTGAGCAGTCTGATGATAAGAGGTTATTTGACATGCCCGATTCACATGATATTGATGGAAAACCACTCAAGCATGAATACATTGGAGAATCAAGCAAGACTGGGAATTCTGAGGTAGATTACTTGCTGGACGAATCCTGGCTGGATACTTTTGATAACATTCAGTCTGGTGATGGAGGATTTATTGAAACTAATGATCTCTCTAATTATGTTGGAGATGATACCTCTACTTTTGACATGCTCGAGGAGTACCTTACATTCTTTGATGCTGAAGATGGCAACCCACAGGATTTCGCTTACGATCCTTCAAAGATGGTGGGGAGTGAGGACCTTGTTTCTGATGAAGCATTCCTTGTTCAGAAGGTGATTCTACACTTCGAATTTATGTTTTCAATGTTCACTTTGCTATATTGGTACTGAGTTTAATTTGCCCATATGTGCCAGAACATAAATGAACCAACTCAGCAAGATACTACATCTAGCAGACAAATCATTGACAGTAACAATGACTATGATGCTGAACCATCCTCTAAGAAAGAAGCTGCGAAATTTGAATCAGGTAAGAAAGATTATTCTAATTAGAAGTAGCAGTCTTGCACCTGGAATTTCATCAAAGTTTGACTGTCCTGCCGTGCTAGTTGATAATTTTATGAATTACTTTCTCTTTGATTCAATTTGGATATACTTTATGACTCTGCAGATTTTCAGCATCCACTCATGAAGCAGGCAAGTCGCATGTTGGGCAGCATCTCTGCTCCTCCAGCATTTGCTTCAGAGATTTATCCAAAAGATGCTGCTCTTCGTTTCAATTCTGTATCTCAGCCTTCCAGTTCGGCACATGTTACTGCTGGCATGATTCAATTACGAAATTTAACCATGGGTGGAAATGGGGCAGACAATTCATTAGGCAAACATGGGAACTTTAACATTGTTCTTTCTTTTGGTCTGTCACAACGTTCTGATGGTTCTGCGAGCTTGGAATCAAGTGTTATACTTCCTGGAAAGACTGTTTCAGCAATTGCTAGGGGCTGGTTCTACTTTATTTTCCTCTGGGTCCTAATTTTCTCCATGAGCTTCAAAATTGGGTCCTATATATGTGCTAGGTAAAGTGTTGCAAGTAGGAAATATATGTCAAAGATCCATAACCCGTAGAGCGGGTGAAAACTTGGAGGTAGACTTGGTAGATATTCTCCTCAAATTGATGCCAAGCTACATAAATGCATGATTGTTTATTCTATATCTTATATTGCTATAGAAGCTACTAAAATTATTAGGATTTGATTCTTGTACAAGTGTGTTGAATACTTTCCTTATGTAGGTTGACACTGGATTTTGGTTTGCTGATTTTGATGGGCAAATAGGTTGATGTTACTAGATTAATTAAATTATGAACAGATAACCCGGTCTCTCTCTGTGTGTGAAGCATATATTTTGATTCTTTTGTTCTTGTAGTATATAAACTTGATCTCAATGCGAGTCCAGTGTGAGTTGATTCGTCAAAGTCTGATATAATTGGTATTTTTAGGGAATGCCTCGCACACTTACCGTGAACCACTACTAATTGTGCGTTTGCTTTGATCGTTTTTCTAGTTATTTTTCTGTTTATAATTGCTTTCAATAATAGCATTTGGGACTTAATTTACAATAGCTTGAAGCTTGTATTGGAATGTTGGGATGAACTAGAAAAGTTTTGATAAATTATTGGGGTACTGCTTACTCTTCTATATAATCAAAAGATATTAATTCATTTCCGTCGAGTGAAGCCAGAAGCTCTTTGTGGTACTTGCCGGATTCTTGAAGACGCCTTGTCTAGTGGCTTCACATTTCTCCTGGGAGCATTGTATCGCCAGGAAGATCACATACAGCAATACCCTACGAATAAGAGAGCCATTAATATGGCTTCTACAATGTCAACAGCAGAATGCGAGTACTGGAAAATTTAATTCTTACCTCGCCTGTAAGATGGGCTACACATCTCTTCTCAGCCAGCAGTTCGGCTTCTGTCTGCAAAATAATCCATGCAAGTGTATCAAAGTTCAATTTAACCTTAAAGGCCATGGCACGGGGCTGTTTAAAAGTAGTGTATAAGATCCATGCTTTGAATTACAGCATATATGCCTAAATTCATTTTGCTATTTCAAGGCAATGACTTGCCATCTATCCTTTAAATAAAAATTTGCTATTTCAAGGCAATGACTTGCCATCTATCCTTTAAATAAAAATTTAGACTCCTGCAGCATGTTTGGTTAAGCTTAATGTCAAAAAAGTTAATTTTTATCTGAAAATAAAAAGAAAAAAAATTATGAAACATACGAAAAAGGAAAGACAACTTGGTTGGCTGGACGTCTTGTGTATGCCTAAAATGATAGGTTACATTTGTAAATTATCTAGTAGAATATGTCAAAAGAGGAAGCGTCGGACATAAATTAACAATGTAGGTTACATTTGTAAATTATCTAGTCATGTCGATATTTCAGTGGATCTAGCGATAAGAAAAATTTGAAATAAGATTTAGTATATTTGAAATCCTAGTCTCTTGATAGAGTATTAGACTATAATCAAGAATAAAGATTAAAAGGCTGGTATATAATACCCGATATCAAATGATAAGATGTACCTTTTTAATTCGGCTGCGAAGGTAGTCGTCAATAATTATGTCCTCGACAAGTTCATAATCACCATCTCCCTAAGAATGTAGTTATTAAAAGAGATGAAATCTTCGACGAAAGCTTGAGCAGAGAAATGTTACTAGAAAGGAATTCTTTGGAGATGCTTACTTTTGACCTGCATGGCATACTGAAAACAATATCCTCTACTATTCCATAAGGATTTCCAGCAGTGTATACCTTAAATTTTATTTGAAATTAAGAAAATAAAGATATTAACAAACATCAACAGCCATTCTGTTCTGCATGGAGAATCACAAGCGCTAAATGCGAAAAAGATGTTCAAATGCAATAGTACTGGCAAAAAAAATTCTTGAAAGAAAAAGTTCCAATATTAATTGATCTCATTTTCGAGAACTTTCATACTGATATGTAAAATTGAACATTGCATTTCAAGTTTACGAACTTACTCCAGAAGAAAACCAATCTCCCTCAGGAGTAGGAGTTACAAGAGACCTTATTGCATCCACAATTGACACAGAAGTTGAGGCAGCAGAAGATCGTCCCCATTTCTTAATAAGAACACCACCTCTCTGAAAATCAAATTTGAATATAATCAACTACCGCCTTCAGCATATTTTAAATATAACGCTGAAACAGGAAACTTTAGTTTGAGATCTCACCTTCTGAACCATTTCTGTGAACTCTTCTTCTAACCATTTAGTATCTTTGATAACCTCTTTGACAGGTACGCCGTTAATTTTAGCATTTAAGAAGTCTGGAACCTGTTAATATAAGCCACGAATAGTTTAACAAGACTTTAGAGTGTGTTGGAACACCTCATCTAAAAAGCTTTAAAGCTTAAGTTGTTAAGAGAATAAAAGTTAATTATTTATTTAAAGAAATATGCTAAATGTACATAAAAATATGTACATATGGGTGTCCACATTCTCACGTGGGGTGGGAACTGTACATATTTTTATGTGCATGTAGACAAATCCTTATTTAAATTATGTCATTGACATGCCTCTTCATGTGCATGTCAGATTCATTTTTCATATAAAAAAATGAAACGTGTACAATTTTCATAAATGAGTAGTGATGAGACTTATTCTGAGGACCTCTGGACTATGTTGATATTTAAATTATGTTTTCAAAAAAATGTTTTACGACGGAGTTCGAAGAATTACCTGAGTGGTTGAGTGGTTCCCCCAAATTGTTACATTGGATACTTTATCATAGAAAACTCCTGCTCTTAGAGCCAGCTGCACAAACCATAAAACATGAGTAGAAGTTCAATAGTTGCCTTGATCGAGACGGAAGGTAAATAAGGATATGAATTATCTCAACACGGTTGGCGGACCTGACATTTTGCTCTATTTTCATCTAATCTAGTCAAAGCGTGGAAATTTTTTGCAGGAATGTCTGGAGCATTTTTCAAACAGATCAATGCACTTCAAAGGGGAGAAAATAAATTAGTAAGGCATCAGTGGAAGTAAAAAAAAAAAAAAAAGGTTGGTATCAAGCAAAAGAGTAATATTGCATTACTTTGTATTGCATGGATTCCCCACCACTATAACTTTGACATTCCGGGACGCAACAGCATTGAGAGCTTTTCCCTGTATCAAAGTATAAAGATTTGTTTACATTTACGAGGATTCTTAAACATGAAAATGCCCAACTTATGTTGATATTTAAGAATAAGAAGACACCTGCTCTGCAAAAATTTGCCCGTTTATGTCTAGTAAACCAGCCCGTTCCATTCCAGGGCCACGAGGTTTTGCTCCAATCAGAAGTGCCCAATCTGCATCTTGGAACACTTCATAAGCATCGATGCTGATACTCACTTCCCTCAATAAAGGAAACAAGGAATCCTCCAGTTCCATTGCAACCCCTGAAATATTTTGGTACAATATTAATTAGCAAACAAATACAGTAATTTCAATCTTGAAAAAACTTAAAATTTCATGTCTAGCAGAAGTGCAGACAGCTTCCAGCATTCATGTATAACATTGTAGGTGGAAAATTTTACAAGATTGTATGAAGTTTGAAGAAATTGGTATCAATTTAAGATTATAATATATAAGACTCTGATCAATTTACACAACAATTGTCTTGGAAAATGGGCATACTTCAACTATATAAAAAACTACCTGTTTTTGTTGCTCGATGGTTTATATTCTCAATCATTTTGGATTTTGGAAGGGACGGTGACGGTATCTACTTAAATTACCTTCGAGAGCTTGGAATGATCGCTCTGATCCCAATAGTTTTAACGCAATAGGTTGATCTGAACCGAACACCTCACCAGAAGCTAACTGCCATAATAGAACGCGTTCTAATCATTAAGTAAACGTCGCAGAAAAATACGGAGTTTTGTGTCATAATGATGTTGCAATTACTGTGTTAATCATAAGGATGACGAACTTATTCATGGATAGTAGGTAAGTTTTCTTTCGATACAAAAAGGCTTCATGTATTATCATTTCATTACTTTATATCGTAAATAGCAAAGGACAGACGCTACAGGATAAAAGCATCTATATGTTGAGAATAGGAATTTGGCAATTTCATGGATATAAGTGCATGTTTGTCTATTATGTAATTTCACTTTTTAAATAAAAAATTATTTTTTTATTGATCAAAGGTGGAAATTATTAAGTTACTTATTTTAAAAGTAACTTTAACCTTACTATCAAAACAAGTAACGTTGTTTACTTTTAAGTAGAAAAAAGTTGCATATTCAAAAATGTTTGGAAACAATTTTGACTCACTTTTAAGCTTAGCCAAACATTATGCTCAACGGTTTGCCTTGAAGAAGAACAAATATAGATGCTAACATTGTTTAGGATGATCCAACTCAACAAAGAATAAAAGAAAAATATTTTTTTACCTTGAAAAGGAGATGATTGGAAATCATTCCGGCTGCACCAGAGACAGCAATATTAATCAGTTTCTTCCAAGACTTTGTCTCCTCTTCCTGCGTATACGTTAAACCAGAAAAAAATTGCATTAACACATTAATTAAAAAGGCACGCTTGCCCCTTACAAAATTTAATGGGCACAAGTTCATTCTTTCTCGGCTTCTTTCTCCCTTTTAGTATATTAAATATCACTTAACATTGAACAGATGCTACATGTAACTGTCATTTTCAGAAATTTTTGGGGTTAATATCCTAATATAATCTATACTATGGACTATGCAGTGAAAGATTAATAATTCCAAGGCAGAGATATTCTACCTGCTTATCCAGTTATTTTATTGTTACAAGCACAATATGAATACAAATTTTTCGTGTACAGTATGAATAAAAGTTCTCAACACCAAATTAGAATAAGAGTTGGATATTAAACATAAGTAACATGCATCCAAGAATAACTTGCAGCTACAATTCGAGTACGAGCTGTAAAAGTCCTATACGGAACAAATGGGTAATACTTCATAAACTTTGATCAAAAGAAAAAAATTCTCATACCCCAAAGTTCTCAAGAGTGTAGTTATAATAGTTGCCACAAAACCAAGACTAAGAAATATTTACAAATAGTCAGGCATAATCATTAATATGAAATGCGTTCTCAAAAGATTTTGGGCCTTTTGATGTATAGTTTTGTTGCAAAAGGTACTTTACGAAAGGGGACCTTGAGAAAGGACTTTATTTTAAGAATTTTAGTGTTTGGCCAATGCAAGTTTCAAGAATACTTTGCAGCAAGATTATAGTCTCTGCTACCTGATTTCTTCATATGCTCTGTTGTCCCTCCAAACTTTGATTTACTTTCCTAGACTTGCCCCTAATCATCCATTGAGAAACAGAATTTGGAAGAGACGATAGGAGCTTCAACATAGATTAATGCAATGCAACATATTGCAGTCACAATTTAGGTAGTGTTCTTTTCCTTAATTTGTTTCCTTTATCAAAACAAGGAAGAAATAAAGCTTGACCTTTTATTAATACCAAAGGTATAAATCCACTTATTTCAATCAAATAAAGTCTAAATAATCAGTTCTAATGACTTCAACAAAATGTATTTTTCCCTCCGTCCCCCGCCTTCCTCCTTTCCCTCCAGCTGCACAACAATCCCTCTCAGATCTTGTATCTTACACTACTACATCACAATTCAACCAAGTTTACGATGACTCACAGCCAAGAAGTGCTCTCGATTTCTTGGACTACACCTCAGGAAACAGCACTTACGTTTACAAAAACAAGTAGACCACAAGTACTACTGTTAAGACTCATAAAAACTATTTCATAGTTTTAGCAAAGTTTCTCTCACCCTTTTTGCGTCAATTAGCCAAGGCTTACTAACTATAAGTCAAAAGTTCAAACAGAACGAATACAATCCCAAAAGAAGTAAAATAAAGCCCATATAGTATTGGAAAACTTACAGCCATGAGATCGTAAGTAAGACAGAAGACTCCATAGCAATCAGGTTTCTTCTTGGGGCCCTCAGTGTTTACAGCTACAGGTGCTTGAACTTCCCTGAAAAATCCATCAACAACAATTTTCAAAAAAAAAAAAAGAAAACAAAACAAAATTCACCAAAATAATACCAAAAATCCACCACACAACCAGTCAAACACTTGTTATACGTTTATACAACAGAATCCAAAAAGTGAAAAAAAGTAGTTTACTTGGAGGTTACAGAGCAGCATATTCTCGAATTATGGCGCTGAGGGAGCGGCCGCCTAAAACTGATACGGCGGCTATAAGAAAGCCGGGTTGATACATAGGAGAGTGGTGAAGAATACTGAAGGTTAATTTTGGTGTGTAAATCTGCCATCGCCATTAAACTGTGGAAGCAAAGAAACGAAGAGTTGCAAAGTTGATAGAAAGTGAAAATTTTAAGTTGAAAGAGGAGAAGTGAGTGCTTGTGGAATGGAGGAAGTTAGTTAAACAGAGGAGAGAGGAGCGAATGTAGTTTATAAGGCCATGCATATGACACTTGTCGATGCAATATCTATGTATCTAATTATCTCATCTCTAAAGTCTTCTAATGTTTGGACCTATGTCACAATTGAATAAAATGAACTAGTGCTGTATTACTTTGCTTGTTGCTAGTTGATTGCCTAATGGCATGGCATGCGACTTTTGGTTACGTGGATTTCACATTGTATTGAAAGTTACGTCTGCTTCCCCTTTTTATAGTAAGGATGCATAAAAAATAAGTAAAAGTTTTAAGTTTGCGTGTAATAATATTTTATTGAAAAATTTATGGTTAAAAAGAAGAGAAAAAAATGTATTTTGGGAAAAAATTGGTATCAAACAGGGCTTATTCTGTTTGGTTTAGATAAAAGTTATTTTTTTGTAAATTTTAATAAAAATTGATGAAATGTGTAATTAAAAAGTGTTGGATCCATAAGATATATAATTAAAAATAAAGTTTTAAAATGAAGGGCCAAACATGGACTTATTGTAGTGTTCAACCAGGAGTTAAGCATGCTGGAGTGGGCATAGGGGCAGGAAACAGTCCCGCCAAAATCAAGAATGGGTTGAAATTTGGTAGCTAAAAGTATTTCAATTTAGTTAGGGTTTTGGTTGCAATTTTGGCCCTCGACTCCTCAAAAATTACTAAACTAGCCAAAAAAAAATATTAGCGACTGATGACCCTGATTAACATTAATCTCACTTATAAAATTGTATTCTAAGCATAAAATATTTTTCACTAAATAATCGAGCATAAAAATTCGAGCATTACTTACATCAATACTGGATTCCAAAGTTGCTTTGATGTTAGAATTTACATTTTCACTTTCTACGGGTCTTTGTGGATTGTTTATGGATCGTTGTTTCTAGTTTCTTTGCAGCACATTGATACTGAAAATAACGAACTTACCAAAATTAATAATATTAAAATAATTGTTCAGTAAAAAATGAAACTAATCGAAAATCAAAGGGCTTACATTACAATTTAACAATTTCACCATTAGATCATCCAACCATTACACCTTAATCCGAAAATCCATAATAATAATAATAATGTCTAGTTGAGCCGTACCAAGTCAACTAATGGCACTCTAAGCAATGACATGAAAACATCATTTAATTATGGTATTCAATGTAAGCATAACAGAATATAGATAAAATTGCGATTTCCGAACAAGAAATTAGTACAACCCGAAGAATCTAGTCTCGATCTGCTTCTTCAATTTCTTCATCCTCTGGAACTCCACGGAGATAGAGAACATTGTTACATCTGCAGAAGATAGATTACTCCTCGTGTAAAACTCTTTAACTAAGGTAGTCAAGGATCCAACTTTTAAGAGCATGTTTAGCCAAAGCTCACAAAGTTTACTTACAAGTAAATAATCAACTTTTAGAATTAATAATTTTTTATCGGTCAAAGTTGAAAATAAGTTAGTTATTTATTTTAGCAATAAGGAATAGCAAGCAAGAAAATGCAAGGTTGTGCAATCCATTATATGAATAGTCACATAAATGCACGTCTGTGCATATGGGACTTTAATTTATACAACACTTAAGGTATATAATATATATGCAGCAGATTCAAATAAGTGAGTGGCAGGCAAGGTTTCCTTCTACTTCCTTACCCTTCTATTTTCTCTTCCTATCAAACACTATACAACCTCTCCTCCCAATTAACACCTCCAGTTCTACCCAACTAATACTTGTTCGTATCAAATATGGCATAGTTGCTTGGTGTTCAACGAGATAAAAAAGTGCAATGACACAAAATTTCAGATTATTTTTCTTCCTTGGTATTGTTGAGTATTCTCCCTACAAAGCATGCCATATATGTTGGATTATTCTTCATTTCACCAAATGATACTAAGCTAAAGCAAATCATAGTTCTGTAAAGAAGACCAGAATATTACAAGTCCCATTTGACATCTTTGTCTTTTGAAGTACAATCACACTACACGAACAGAACTGCACGTACAGAAACAATACAGACAAGACACATGCAGGGGGATGGGTGGTTTTTTTTTCAATATAAAATTGACATGGGGCCCAACCCATGTCTCTTTTCTGGTTTTCTTCTGTGGAACAGTATTCTGTACAAGCAGAATTTTTGTTTGAAGTACCAGGAACAAGACTTTCTAACATGTAAACTCTGAAAGAATGCATGGTGACAGCATTTCTCTCTTTTTGTTCAGAAGTGTTTACCTCCCATTGAAACAATCCCACTCACTTAGAAAGATCTACCACCATAATCTCTCTCTTAACTCCTAGTAATGTATCTTATCAATTACCAAACGACCACAGGAAAACGTTTCAGAATAGAAAACAAAACAAATGCCAAAAAAAATTATTGCATGGCATGATCTGACTGCACTGAGAGTAACAGAAAGGTCTTCATCTAATGAGTGCTTAAGAAATTTAATAATTCTGAAAGCAACCATGTCAAAATCATTTTTATTTTTATTTTATCAATTTTTTTATAGAAAAGATGCAACAGCAGTTTTAAGGGTATCACTCCAACAATCTTCTTTGAATGTTTAAACCACAGACAAGCATGTTAAATATTTACAAGGGCAAGTCAATTTATGATAATTCCGATAAGGAAATACTAAGCTCGAGATATTCAAGAATGATGGCATTGGTAATAGAAAAAAAAATGAATGGTATTATCTGATTGAGAGTACCTGATTAAGATTTCTCCAAGACTTCCACTGAATTGTCCATCAATATATTCTTCAGCATTTGCCAGCTGCCAAAAATATTTTACATCAATCACAAAATAGGCCGTAACTAATATGTACTGAACAAGGAGTACAAAACCTCCCTTAACGTAGTCACAGCCCAACTCATTTTTATTATATACATGTTAAACATCTTTTCTTTTCATTTATTTTTTACGCTCTGATGCTCAGTCCAGTCTCCATAGCTTTATAAAATCGCCAAATTTAATATTGGCAAATAACTGTACATAGATATTCAAGAGCATGTTTAGGTGCGCTTAAAAGACCCTAAAGAGTGGCTTTTTTGCAGCATGCTACAAATTTCATATATTAAAGCATCAAAATGAAAAGTATCATCGCTAATAATATAAAAGTTTATTACAAACATTTTACAGCATGAAAATGCGTCAAAAATTATTGATATAAGTTACACAAGTTCATTTCCAAATTGGGCTGAACATGGTGGCTCAATAGCTGCAAATTAGCCTCCTAATGTGAGAGTAATTTATTTTACCCACTATATACATACTTGTCAGAGACATTAAAATTTGAATAACAGGGGAGATAACTTAATCAATTTGAGGTAAGTTCCCATCAGGTTACAATGAAATCACTGTTTCCATGTAAACCAAAGATAAATTTAAGCTTAGATATATGAATATTTAGCCCTTTCTGTGTATTCTCAAATTGTATACACTTCAAAACCAACTGCCCTGCACAAGTCCGCGAGCACCACGTAGGGATGACCCAAGGTTGAAAAGTAAAATGCAAATGAACACCTTAAAGTGATGAAAGAATGTCGACGTCGATTTTTACATCAAGTGACACGAAGGATAATATTTTTCAAATTAGGGGATTCTATTTTTGCGGTTTTGTTTTGCCCTTTTTTTATAGTTTTGATAAGTTCTTAATTCAAAGTGAAATTCAACCCAAGTGTACAATAGCCTAACCTACTTAATTTATTAAAAATGAACTACAAAGTCCATAAGATAAAACAAATTGAGGATCATTAGGATAGTTAGAATCTCTAGGATCGTTAGAAAATAACAAGAAGATCATAACATTTTACAAAATTTAAGATCCTACAGTAGGATCGGATCCTTTTTTTTTTCATTTTAGGGTAGTGAAATCATAGCATTGTAAGAGCCGGGTCAGGTGTTCAACAACTAGGGCATGACCTAATAAGCATAAATTTAAATGCATATGAATTCAAAGTAAATAGAAATACCTGCAAGTTCATGTATGAATCCACAGAGACAAGAAAACCTGAAAGTAAAATTCAAATGGAAAAATTAATCTTGATATCACATAGACAAATGGAAAATAATCATGAATATTAGGTAGCCACAAGTACTGAAAAACAAAATTGAAAATGGTGTGTGGAACAATACCTTTGTATTCCATTCCCCACTTGAGTTTTACCATGACAGGCTTCCCGGTCAGATTGTTCAAGAAAGGTTTGGGATTAACAGGAACAGTCTACAAGTATAAAAAATAAAGAATTTTCATAACATTACAAGCTATACTTTTAGACGGAACTAAGAAAATCACTTCATAATGTACTAATCAAAATGATATGCAATAAAATCTTTAATTAGTAATAATTAAGAAAAATGTCCTGATTTTGATGCAGAAACTTTCAGCTGTGATAGTATACCATATCTCATCCCAGGTATGAATAACTATTAGAAATGACATTCTAATCAACAAACTGAAAGAATTGTCAGGAACGCAATACTCCTGTGAATTTTGTGATTTAAAAGCAACAGCATACGCTAGAGACATCCTTCTCTTGTCAGCAAAATGAAAGAATGGTCAGGAACACAATACTCCTGTGAATTTTGTGATTTAAAAGCAACAGCATACGCTAGAGACATCCTTTGTTTGTCAGTTACAATATCTTTTTTTTTTTTGCAAGAATGAGTTAGAGGATTGTAAATATGTATGAAAAATAAATAGTTCTTCCTCTGATACTTCCTTGTATGAAACAAAAATGCAGTCTGGTATTATTAATAGCACACCAAAGTCAGATCCACCTCTAGCTCTAAGTAGCTGACCTGACCCAGTTTTGTTTGTGAGGTTTTAAGACTCGAATAAATTTAGAGAACACGTCCATAAATGATCTTGTTTTATACTCCAAATACAGGATGAAAGTAAGTGGGTATGAGCCCCCATCCCCAACACCCAAAAAAAAAGAAGAAAAATGACCACGAGAAATTATGGGATTAAAAAACCTATATTATCGGACAGGAATCCATCCATTATTACCATACATAAAATAACAAACTGACTTTCTGTCAAGTTGACCTAATAATAAGACAAGTAATCCTAATTTTCAGATGGCTATAATACCAAAGTTTCAACCATTGTCCGATACAGCCTTCTTAAGTAGCAGAACGAACGTGTTCATAGAAAACATGGAGTCACAAATTATTTGACACACTGGAAGAATAGGGCTCAAGTCCTAGAAGTCCACATTCCAACTTTTTTGAAGGATGTAATGGACTTTTACGAAAATCTACTGAGCTGGGCCCCAGATCCTGTTGGCAAAAAAATAGAACCCAGAAATGCCAAGCTGTTTTATGCTTCCATAAACATTTCAACTTTACAAAAGAAATAAGGAATCCTCAAGTTATATTTTTAATCCAGTTTGCAGTAACACATTCACCAATGCCATTATCACTCACGCTGTACAGAGCTACCAAATTAGCTTGATCTTTTGAGGCTTTAGATTAACTGCAGTGAACCAAAATACTCAATTTGCAAATTATTAACGAGAAAGAGAAGTCGCACAAAGCCCAATTACAAGTTCTTGATTACACGTGCTCACACACACACCTTTCAGTATTGCAAATTAACACTACAATTCAAATTCGGAATTCGAAAACCTTTATTTGTAACTCGAACTTTAGCAATGGCCATATTACCTACGGTCAAGGTTACATTTTGTTAAAAAAGAAAAAAAAAAAAAAACAGCCAGCCTATCACCAATTCCATTTTCGGGATTGCAAAGACGACCAAATAATTCCAAACTGCAAAAGGTAGTAAAATAGGCAGAATCCCGAAAACATCTCCATTCCCTTAAACGTCGTTCTTTTTTATTTTTATATTATTTTCGAAGTCAATATTTGAACATCGTTATTAAAATAGGCAGAATCCCGAAAAAATCTCCGTTCACTTAAACGTCGTTCTTTTTTATTTTTATATTATTTTCGAAGTCAATATTTGAACATCGTTAAACAATAGTAGCTACAGATCAAACATCAAGCCCATACTCATGACAAGAATCGAAATTGAGTATATGCGGAGGATTAACGAATACTTACAGCCATTGGAGTGGATTCTGATAGAGAGGAGACGAGATGATAGGTTTCTGTTTGCGAGTTTTGCAGTTTCGCGTTGGTGTAGGGTTTTGGAGGGAGGAAATTGGTGCTTTATTATTGGTTTATTTCATATATTTTGGTATGTCAATTAATCTAATTAAAAATTAAGTTAAAATTTAATTTTAATTATAAATTTAATAGCATTCAAAACTTTTCAACTACATATTTCATTAATCTCTATCAAATTTGCTAAAAATTTAATTTTAATATCTACCAAACATGGGCATATGAGAAGATTGGAGTGACTTTTCCTGCCTTTTGGCTTTTTGTTGAACATTGAAAATTACAATTTTATAAAATAAAAATTTGATTCCGTGGTCAACAAAATTCATTTTCAATTTTAAAATATTAAAATAAAAAGTTTCTTGAAACCTAACTTTAACATTTGACGCTGCGAACAAAAGTCTCACTTTTGAAGAGCCTAGAAATGCTTACGTGATAAAAATCGACATTTAAGTTGCACGAAAAATTTCCGTTAAAGAATGATAATAAACACCACGTGATGGCGAGCCACTTAAATTTAAAATAATATTATATGCATCAATAGTACTACCAACACTAATCTAGTTAGTACTAAGTCGTAGAGATAATTAAGCCCTGGATTCAATCTCGTATTTGGTGAAAAATGAGTTTAGTAATAATAATTTTTTTAAAGAATATATGGTTGAAATATATGAAAAATTTTAAACTTACATGCAAAATATTATTTTATTGAAAAAATATATGATTGAAAATTATTTTGAAAAAAGTCTTCAAAATATACAAACTGTGTGTATTTACATCTTCCACATTTTGAGCATGTCGAGCCAACATAAAACTATGTGTTTGAAAAATGTACTCAAACTGAGGCCAAATGTAGAAATTTAGGCCCAAAAATTCTAGTTTCGCTTTATATTATGTATCGCAACACAACTTCATTAGACGACAAATTAAGAGACACATTACCATTTAGACCGTGGTGATATCAAGAGAAGGAATTTTTCAAGAGCGGGAATTTGATAATTAAGTAGCAAGGCGCAAACACGCTGTTCCAATATTGTTATTGCAATCCATCCAACTCCACAGAAAAATAAACAAAATAAAATCAGTGGGCTAATATTTCACACGTGCTATTTAGATGGCAATCACATGATTTAAATGGATATATCAGCATCCAAAACAAATAAGGTAATTGGATTTGGATCCATTATCACCAAGGACACATACACTGTCGGTAAAGAATAAATTCTCAGATACTCGTGCCATGTCTAAATAGTGACTAAGAGAATTTCTATCAAAATTTGGTTCACCTCAAAAGAAAAGAGGGAGGGGATATGAAGGGAAAAAATATGGTGGCTGAATGGTTAAGATTATCAGCAACTAGGGACTAAGGATGCAAGAACGGATGGAGGAGGAACAAGGACGGTATGACCAAGTCGTTTGCTCTGTTCGTGAGAGCCAAAAACACCAGTATAGACTCTAGAAGCTTCCCAAACTTCTCCTTTGTAGCGAATGCAAAAATAGTGNATATGAAGCAGTTTTGACAGCTTCTCCCCAAAATAACTTTGGAAGGCCAGAACTAATTAACATGCACCTAACTCTCTCTAAAAGGGTCATGTTCATCCTCTCAGCTAGTCCATTTTGTTGTGGGGTATAGGTAACAGTCCTATGTCTAAGAATTCCATTTTCTTTGCAAAAATTGTCAAAATCTTCATTACAAAATTCAAGACCATTGTCGGTTCTAAGTGCTTTAACCTTCTTATTTACTTGATTTTCAACAAGAGTTTTCCAAGTAATAAAGTTTTGAAAAGTATCAGACTTGGTTTTCAAAAGAATGACCCAATTTTTTCTAGACATATCATCAATGATCAGAAGGTAATAATTAAAACCAGAGTATGTATTCACAGAAGCTGGTCCCCACAGATCAGCATGCAAGTAATCAAGTATATATTTTGATTTATGAGTTCCTGTAGCAAAAGGCAATTTATTTTGTTTCCCATAAATGCAATGTTCACAAAAGGATAATTTTTCAATCTTTACATTTCCTAAAAGTCCTTGTTTTTTAGACAAAATTAAATCAGTGGGCTAATATTTCACACATGTTATTTAGATGGCAATCACATGATTTAAATGGATATATCAGCATCCAAAACAAATAAGGTAATTGGATTTGGATCCATTATCACCAAGGACATATACACTGTCGGTAAAGAATAAATTCTCAGATACTCGTGCCATGTCTAAATAGTGACAAGAGAATTTCTATCAAAATTTGGTTCACCTCAAAAGAAAAGAGGGAGGGGATATGAAGGGAAAAAATATGGTGGCTGAATGGTTAAGATTATCAGCAACTAGGGACTAAGGATGCAAGAACGGATGGAGGAGGAACAAGGACGGTATGACCAAGTCGTTTGCTCTGTTCGTGAGAGCCAAAACACCAGTATAGACTCTAGAAGCTTCCCAAACTTCTCCTTTGTAGCGAATGCAAAACTAGTGACAGTAACGCTTCAAATTCGTGGGAATTGAACATGTTAGGAGCTACACCTTCTACCGTCGTTGAAGCCGAAGAGTTTTTGACGTAATTACATAAATGCGGAGGTGGCATCAGGTAAGGACGAGAAGGATGAAGAATTTTACTCTTTCAAATGATTGTAAAATTACATGGAGAGCTATATTAAGACCTGATCAACTTCCAACATTGTTATTAAACTCTACCTGGACATCGATCCGACCAAGTTACTAGGTTATCGAGTTACTGGTTGAACCGGCTGATCATTGCTTAATATTATTTTAAAAAAATTTCTAAATAAGATTTTCTCTTTTAGATAGAATTAAAATTTTAAAGTAATTTGTCATTAATTATATTTATATCTTTAAAATATTGATTTTTGAACTCATATTAGTGATAATGATTACGTGTTGATATCATAATTTTGTATATTATATTTACAAAAAATATATTATTTAATCCTTTTTCAATTAAAATATTTTTAGAAAACATTAGGTATTTATGAGTTATATGCATCTTATTACGAAAAAAGATTACAAAGTGTTGTTGGTTCAATTGGTTTACCTCTTACTTTATTGGTCGAAGGTTAAATTCCTTTCAACCTACAATTTAAGTTCAACATTTTGAAGTCCGATCAATTGGTCTGATTTTTAATTCAAAAATGTCGTTGCTGGACTTTGACAGGTCCAATTGCATTTGGATGATACGATTCAACTCGGCATGTTCTACAGACCGGCTCACCTGTTTCATTAGTCGATCTTCGAGTTGGGCCGATTTTCATAACAATGGCTTCCAGAAGGGCTTTTGCAGTTGTAGATGTTGAAAATTTTAATGAGTCTACTTAAAATTCTTCGTCTACTTTCTGGGAAAGAATGGATTTGATTAGATGAAAGAGAGTGCGCGCGCATGTGTATAAGATGAAGGTTCAAGGGTAAGGTGAGCTTGGGTGATGGAGGTAGGATTGAGAAAGAAAATAAAATTTTAAATATTTGAGAATGTGAGTGGTACAAATAAATTTTTTTGTATAATTTGCCAAAAGAATAAAAAGTTTGAGATCACACTTGCACTTATTCCTTTTAAATATTGTTTTTAATGTCTAATTTAACGAAATTAAACGATAGGGGTGGATCGCACTTAAAAAATGATACATGTGGGTTTTCTACACCTAGAGCTTGTTCGGTACAAATTAAAATTAGATTTTAATTTAAGTCAAAATCAAACAATTAATATTAACCACATCTGTCTCACAACTTTTCAATCACACATTTCAAAAATTTCTATCAAAATCTTCTAAAAATCTAATTTGAATACTTACCACACACCCTCTAAACAATTGTCTCCCGTGCCTCAAGTTTCGTACTCAGATATTTTTCGTCAATTCCAAATATTGGAGGATATCGCACAATGAATCTCAAAGAAAAAGTATTGCATCAATAATCAATAAACCTAAAAAGAATATATCAGTTGAATTTTATTATAATCAATGCTAGAGCCTAGTGCCTAACCTTAAAAAGCGTTCATTTTCAAACTTTTTGAATCCAAATTACTCACGATTCGATCTAATCTGTACCATTCATGTGTCACGTAATCAACGGCTACTATTCAAGATCCGCGTCACTTAGAACTCACCAATTAGACCCCATTCCCAACTCCTATATAATGATGCCTCCCTCCCCTCTCTTTTGATCCACAGTCCAATTTCGAGTGAAAACAGGTTCATTTCATCACTGATTCTTTTTACGAAAAATGGCCCCGAAAGCAGAGAAAAAGCCAGCTGAGAAGAAACCCGCCGCCGAGAAGGCTCCGGCAGAGAAAAAGCCGAAAGCCGGAAAGAAGTTGCCGAAAGAAGGCGGTGCAGCGGCGGGAGACAAGAAGAAGAAGCGGGTGAAGAAGAGCGTCGAGACCTACAAGATCTACATCTTCAAGGTGCTGAAACAGGTTCACCCTGATATTGGGATTTCCAGCAAGGCCATGGGTATCATGAACAGCTTCATCAATGATATCTTTGAGAAATTGGCTCAGGAGGCCTCTAGGCTAGCCAGGTACAACAAGAAACCGACCATTACGTCACGAGAGATTCAGACTGCAGTGAGATTAGTTCTTCCTGGAGAATTGGCCAAGCACGCTGTTTCTGAGGGTACAAAGGCTGTTACTAAGTTCACCAGCTCTTGAGTGGATGATGAAGTAGGGTTTTTACTGCTGCTCGTTTTTAATTCCCTTTTAATGGTAGGTATTCATGAGGATCTAGATGTAAAAAAACTTTAGGTTTCTGTTGAATAGAGATTCTGTTGTTGGTTGCTAGTAATTTAATGGGAGAAATTTATGTCCCCATCTTATATTGTTCCGTTTCTTGAACAGTATTTTTATTTGATATGCCCGTCCGAACGCTTTTGCTCAAGTGAATTTTTTTTTACCTTGACAAGAAATTTCTTCAATTTTTAGTGCTAAAATTTATTGTTTGGCCTTTAATCGTGTAAGAATAAATTTGCAATATCAATAATTTTTAATTTAAGCAGGGATTGAAAATGTTGGCTACGAGTACTGATTTTTGCAGTTTTCCCAACCCCAAAATATTGGTAATATTCCAGTTCTTGGGTAATTGATTGTATTTTAAACTCATACATATCGCTTGAAACACACTCAATCCTGCTATTTTGAGATTGTCTTCAGTTGGCTGCACTTTGGATCTCACCTATGATCTTTTGCGGATCTGCTTTGACAATGCATGCGAATAGCTCTCTTCGTTCAGTCTAACAAATCCTGATGCTGCATAACGAATGGTTTAGCAACTGCAGCACCCTCTAGGGAATCAAATTTAATTCTACATTCAAAGTTTCTACTTATCCGCAATTACATTGTTTTATTTTTCAGTTGGCTGCAAACCAAGCCACTAACACCTGCCTGTTAATTTAACAGCTAACTCTTTTGATGTCTTAATTTTTTTTTGTTCATTGTGTGTACATATCAGTCATGTTTGTTGGATGATACTTGTCAATGAATTGGAATTGTTCTGACCATATTTAAAATCTCAAAACCTTGTCCTTTCAAACGTATTGCTGACTAGGTTGTTATCCCATGTGTTTTCCTAATTTTGGAGGTTTTTTGCTTTTGTTATTCATTCAAAATCTTCGTGTGCATGTTTGATGTTTCTCTGTGTATCTTTTGTGAGCCTATCATTGTTTCCGGGCATCAAAAAAACCAGTGTATGTTACTTTAGTCAGGGGTCATTGTAGTTTAGGAAAATTAACTCTCTGCAGTCATACATTACGAGTGCAACTTGAAATTCTATTCATTCCTGATTGATATTTACCTTCTCGAAGAAGGGTTCCATCTTCTGCTGGTACGTACTTTTATTTTTGAACTATTGAGTTATCACATCCTTGTTTGAAGAAAACATTTGGAAGTGGTCAGCTAAGGTAATTGCAGTTGTCTTCTATTTATTTCTCATGATATTTGATGTTATTTAATGTTTCCAATGAATCAGCCAGAGCATTTAAGTTTTACTGCATTATATTTTGTGGCTGATAGGTATTGGTCAATTCCCTTATTCGGAATGAAGCTTGTTCCCGTAACTAATTACAGTTCTGAAAATTTTCTGAATTGTAGACAAGGTGGACCGTTATTAATTATTCCATTTATATTGATTTTGCGTGTGTTATGAAGCAGTTGCCTGTTTTCAGTTCTTTTCGCAAGCCCTTTGACATTGATTAGGTTTTGGCTATGGTTCACTCGTGCGGTTGCTAACTTTATAGCAGTCATTGAGGTAGACAGTACATATAAAATCCGTAGAATGAAATGGGCTTTGTGTCCTAGAACATACACTAAAGATCATACTTGATCTATCTTGCAGGTTAGTGAACTTGGTTGTCTCCTGTGATGATTATGTATCATGCTTGATGTTTTCTCTCGAGTGATTTGGTTTGCATCTATGCCAAATTTTAAGATTTTTATTTTAAAGTTGCATTTGGCTGAGGTACTTATTTGTTAATCATTCCTTCGTTAGTACATATAAAACATGGCTGTTACATTGAAATTCCTTCTGCACGTAGAGGAAATTTGAGCCTGAACCATGGAAAGAAATGGGCTTTGGGTCCTAGAAATAATTGCGCTAATGATCATGCTTCTTTAATTTATCATGCAGGTAAGTGGGCTTGGCGGTCTCCTTTGATGTATATGTACACACTTGATATTTTCTACGAAGTTATTTTAAAGTTGCGTTTCGTTTGGTACTTATTTGCTTTATCATTCCTTCATTAGTTGGGGAAATATTGATCTGGACTTTGAAGTATGGTAAATTAAAAAAAAATGTAAGAAACATTGAAAAATTTCAATGAATTATGTCCCCCCTCCCCACCCTGTGGCATGCGTGCCTGGTTTCTTTTGGTTCTCTTGAAAGAGATTTGGTCCATTAAGGAACCTTGATAATCTGTAGTAACCTGGCAAACTAGGTAAGAACTCGCTTGAGGTACTCCATCTGGAACATTGGTTGAAGTTGAGACGTGTGTCGTTTGTATAGTGCCCTTCTCATATCATCTATCCTTTGATTTCTTATATGAGCTTCACTATCTATGTCCGATTGTGCGATTTCATACTTAATGGCAAATTCTTGAGTTCATCGAGTTGACAATTGGTTCACTACGTTGCCTTGTCCTAAATATGTTTTATGCTTTGATTGTTGTGATTACATGCTCTGAAAAAGTTCTATATTCTTCAAATAGATCTGACAATGAACCGTATGGAGTTATTCTCTGTATTGTTGAGGAGAATGATTTATGTAGTCGACTCCAAATTTATGTCAAATAAAGCATAGTTTGTTGTTTTTGCTACTGCTTTGGAATCCCATCTCGATGGACATGCTCTCTTTTGTCTAGTCCTATGGTCTGAATATGTTTTTGCCCCCATCTTATTATGGTTTGCAAAGTTTTCTTCTCATATATTTCTCATATTGTTTTCTTTGTGATACAGATGAATACTTTGAAAATTATGTAAGCACGCATTAGCCCCCATCAAGAAAAGGCGGGTTCATGACCCTACCGAATTCTTATGTGGCGCAACAACAAATCATGTCTTGTTCTTGATATATTTGGGGTTGGTTACATTCATCCTTTGCTGTTGCTTCATTTAGTTCATTGTTAGATCTAGCAGAACCTGGAAGATCTAAAGCAACAAATGAAGTTAGTTTTCTATTCTTTTCCTCTTCTAACGTGAGATAGTGTTGTAACATAAAATAAAGCCCCCGTTTGGCCCCCATTTTTTTCCATTACATTACATTATTTTTTTTCTCTTTATTTCAACCACACATTCATCAAATAAAATAATATTACACACAAATCTAAAAATTTTCATTACTTTTCTACTACACATTCTCTCATCAATCACTATTCCAAAAAATTTCAACTGCCAAACAGGGGCAAAGTTTCAACCTTTCAAAATTAAAACCTTTTTAATTTTCAGTTTTAATATAAAATTAAAACACCATAAATACATATTGTAACTTGTGTTTTAATTGTATAAATGTGGGGGATGAAAATTTACCTATAAAAGATGATTAAATTTCCTCCTTGTATATATATTAAAAACCACAAGTTGAAAGAATATTTTATATACATTTATATTTTTATACTTTTGGTAATACGATAGACTCATTTTTTATCTTTATGTGGTCGTGTTCATAGTAGGAGAATTAGTTGTGAGCCACGTGAGTTATCTTGGAGCCGTGTAATGTCGAAAGTGAGTGTATGAAGGGGAGATAACACGATTTTAGGACGTGTTCTAGATGTGACTTCATAAGGCTTGCTTTTTAACTCTTTGTTTATGTTATTGTTGAATTATATGTTTATTGATAAACAATAATTCAACAATAATCATATAACTCAACATAGAAATCGAGTTTTAGAGAGTCATATCAAGAACGGTGTCATAAAGCTGTGTTATCCTTCTTCGTATTGGTATTTTTGGCACTGCACAGTTCCAAGATCAAATTCATATGGCTCATAGTTGGTTCTCCTTTTACGGACACGATCATAGGAAGATAACGAGTCTTTATCGAGTTATCAAAAATATAATATGAAATGTATATTGGAGAATAATTCTTTAACTTGTGTTTTCTAGTTGTATGCAAAATTTAAAATCTCCTCACTTTTTATAGTGCAAAACTTGACCCTAAAATAATGAGAATTATTCCAATTAAAATATTAAGTCACACTATGAAATTATGAGTTTTAATTATGTATTAAACTGAAATTAAAATGAAAACTGAAAATAAAAACGATCTTAATTTTGAAATTCAAAACTTTAAATTTATGTTACGACAGATAGTATCATTCTTACGAACGGAGCATATTCATTTAGAATCTGAACCCCAGTTGAGTACACTCTTTCGATCCAAAAAATAGAGGAGAATTTTCTTTGAAGCAATATATTTTGAGTAAATTGTTACTTGTGCAATAGCATTTATTTATTGAAATGAAGTGGTTCGTAATGCAATATCTTCAAATGGTTATTGTGGTATTTGTCAGTAATAGGCTATCCATGAAAACTCGGGACATTTTTAATAAATTTAAAATCTATAGTATTAATTATTTTCGCCATTCTATTTGATTCATTATTATATCGAGATGATAACATGCAATGTTCGACATTAGGTTCAGTTGAAACATTCAAACATGTTAAGGTAACTTAATATAAGTTGATTACTACGAGCTCGAGACCAAATTACTCGAGCGATGGATAATAATACTTGGTTTTAAATGATGTAAGATTTGAACAATAATGTTGCTGGACGATAAAAATATTTTTATATACGAGAAGTTAAATATTGATGCACGTTTATATAGTAAGAAAAAGATAAAAAGTAAAAAAGATTTTTTCTTGATATAGTGAAATATGTTTTGACAGAGAGAATAGTAAGACTTGATTTTTCATTTTAAAATATTAAATTTTTCTTTATAGATGAGTAGTTCAAGTTCTTATATGTTGATTTTTATTCGGTATGAGATTCAATAATGTAATTGCTTGTCTAAGGAGAAAGATCTTAAAATTAGATTGTTCATTTAAATTTTAATTGGATCGATTTGTTTGTTTGAGATTAATGAATTCCAAATATTAAAACTTGGGATTCTATATTAAAATATTAATCCTTTTAAAAGGAATTGTTCAAATCCTTATATATTTATAGTTATTTGATGTGGATTTAATTGCTTAGCATCGATTATGTATATAGTAAAAAGTAATATATGATATGTTGTCGTTAAATACGAAAGAATGTAGTATATTTATATTATGCAAGATAGTTATGCCCCTTTTGTCACAATTTGAGTTTTATTTACTCCTTGTGTAGTTATTTTTTTTAGAAGTTTTTTGGTATAAAATGATAAAAAGTATATATTTTTTAAAATAAGAGAAAAAAAATTATTTCAAACAATGGCTTGCCTATTGTCCAGATCAATTGATTTATGTTTAGGTTGATGGTATTTGGATTATATAGGTTGATCCGATTTTATTCCAAAAACTATCCCTCGCCAATTGCTATATGATAATATTTGATTTATATCATAATGAAATCATAATTTTGTACTTACATCGGAAAGAAAAGTACTATCTAAAAGTCTCGTTTTACTGAACGTGACACAAATACGATGCTTGTCAAATTAATTTAAAGTCAAAAATACATTTCTTTAATTTTTATCAATTTTTAATACTATTTTTTTTATCATTTTCTTTTAAAAAATTATTAAAAATACATTTTTTTATTAAATCAAATAAGGTTAAGTATCAGAGTGGAGTGAACTATAAATTCATGAAATTTATACCACACGTTCAAGATAACCCGCAGAACATATCTGTAAAATTTCATGTTATTTGGCTTTGCATTTTTGGTAAAATCGAATCCTAGTTGAAAAAATCGAAACTTCAACGCATGATAACTTCTCGTACATTGGGTTTTATGCTGCTCGTCTAATATGGTTGAATAGATCTTTTTGAAACGGGCAATTTGGCGAGCCACGGGAGTCGGCTTGGGTCATCGCCCAAAAATAAGGCTTGGTAAGGCACCAAAGTTTATGATCTGTTGACCGTACTCAGTCCAAAGCATTTAACCCCACAATCTCCACCGTTGTATATACTGACCAGTCGACGGATATGATCCGCGATCCGCGTCTCTTCAAACCCACCAATTACCATCAAGTAGAAAATTTCTATATAAGCAGCACCTTGCCCACAATGATATTATTCGTTCAACAAAAGATTCCTAATCTTCAAAGTAAGGAAGAGAAGAAATGGCACCAAAGGCCGAGAAGAAACCAGCTGAGAAGAAGCCTGCCTCCGAGAAGGCTCCGGCAGCTGAGAAGGCTCCGGCGGAGAAGAAGCCGAAGGCCGGAAAGAAATTGCCCAAAGAAAGTGGCGCCGCGGCAGGAGACAAGAAGAAGAAGCGGTCGAAGAAGAGTGTTGAAACCTACAAGATCTATATCTTCAAGGTGCTGAAACAGGTCCATCCTGATATCGGGATTTCCAGCAAGGCTATGGGGATCATGAACAGCTTCATCAATGATATTTTTGAGAAATTGGCTCAGGAGGCTTCCAGGCTCGCCAGGTATAACAAGAAGCCCACCATCACTTCTCGGGAGATCCAGACTGCTGTGAGATTAGTTCTGCCTGGAGAGTTAGCTAAGCACGCTGTTTCTGAAGGGACTAAGGCGGTGACTAAATTCACTAGCTCTTGAATGAATTTTTGGGTTTCTTGTCACAGTTTAGAAATTAGGTCTATTGGTTTAGTTTGCGTTTATTTTAGTGTTGTAGAGAAGGTCTGTTTACTTTTCTTGAACTGAATTTTCTGTAATTTTTCAAGTACAGTGACTAGTCAATGAAATTTCAATTCTGTGACTATTTTATGTGTTTGGTTTATAATTTTTAGGGCATTTTTTTCCTTATCAAAACCAGTATCAGTAGAAATTATAGCAGATTCAATAATCCAAGTATTGATAGAATTCTAGCTTTTGGTATGTGTTATTGAGCGAGTATTCCTTATGTATGATTCTTGGTTGATGAGGACCGTTTTTGTTGGTAACTTTACGAAATTCTTATTCAATTTTACGAAATTAGTAAATTAGTATGTGCTTATATTGACAATTTGTCGTCATTTTACTTCTTTTGTTCTGGTTTGTGAAGAGGTTGGTGCTTGTGGACGTGCCCTGTTTTTGTCTTGCAAGCACACCTGCACCTGTTTATATGTGCTGTTATGTTTCAAGTTTCAAGCTTTTACGAGCTTAGGTGAGTCATTAAAAAGCATAAAGCATGGATAAGGTAGAAGGTCACGTTTTGCGGGCTTATTAGAACACTGATTTTGAAGTCTACATGCACATAAAATCACTTTCATATTAGTTTCAACATGAGAGCTCACGAATTATTATTTTGCCGAATGACAAAATTGCATGTGTAAGCTTCCTCTGATGAGGATTTGTTTGAACTTTGAGATGCTCTAATGATTTGTTCTGATGCAATGGACTCCTGCTGTGCAAACTTATGACCATAATTCAAATGCATCATCTTAATTTTCCGTGCAACTTTTTGAAAATGGCTAATTTTGCAATGTGGCAGATTTGTGAACTTCACACAACGAATTTAGCTCTTGGTTTTGTTCGAGATGATCCGGGTAATAGATCTGAGGATGCTAAATTTTATTTTCACTACAGGTATGTGATTATTCCTCAAACTTATTGTAATGGAAGCTTAGGGCTGTTCTTTCGGTTTTGTGTTTTGGGTTTTGTGTTTTGAGTTTTGTATTTTGAGTGTCCATTTTGGGATTGTTGAAAATGTGTTTTTTTTTTTTTTTGCATTTTGAAAAATTGTTTTTAGGGGCTGCTCTCTTTGTTTTGTGTTTTGAATTCATTTTGCATCTTGTGCTTTGAGTGTCATTTTGATATTGTTGAAAATGTGAGCTTTTTTGCATTTTGAAAAATTGTTTTGAAAACACCCCAAACGCGTTTTGAAAATTTTGATTTGATTATAACTGAAAACACTAAAAATTTTTAACTTGTTTTCAAAAACGGGTTTTCGAAAATATGAAAGAGAATGCGTTTTTATTGTTTTGAAAAATTGAAAATAGAAAATAACTTGAAAATGGTAAAGAGAACACACCCTTAACTTCTTGTTATTATTCCATTGTTTGAAGGTAACATATATTGATGATGCTTGAAGCATCGTGAAAATTTTACTTATAAATTGATACCATTGCTATAATTGAAATCCTCACTTCATTTTATGTCAAATTTCAATAATTTTAGGTCAATTCCACGTAGCCACAGCTTTTGGTTCTATTATTTACTCTCTGTAACTGTCTCACTTTTTTATATTCTCTTAATTCCTATATACACACCCCCATATATCTTTGGTGATCAACCCAGTCAAAACAGCAAAATTATGTTGTTACATTTCCAGATCAATGTGAAATATAGTACTCTCAAAACTTTCGTCGCTCCATCCCTGCATGGGCAGAGAATCCGTCATGTCTTGGATCTGCTACCGGAAACATTCTGTTTGTGTGTCCTTTATAGAATTTTTGGTTGCAGGTTAGGTGTTGGTCTACGGGATGGTAACACAGTTCATTATTGACGGGCATCTACGGCGTCACTCCAGTAGAATAAAACTTGCCTTCACAATTTCTTTTCTCAATATATTTTTCTACTATGGAAAAGGAATCTGTCTCTTTTTGGTAGATATCAATACTTCATAGATTATGTGTAACTGAGAGTAGATCCAGTCATCAAATTGTTGTAGGAAAAATGAGCATATGGCTGCCCTGGCCTATCATGCATATTCTTGTACCCAAAAAGATGGAAACATATACTAATATAATGAAAAGAACCACGACCACTTGGTGGATATGGTCCACCATTAATAGTCACCTATATGTGGTCTGGTGATTGAGGTTCTTGTCTAGTGGCTTTCATTTGTTCTGCTCTGTGCTAGAGTTTCTAATACATAAGAGACTATAAGATATCTTCAACGGCGAGGTTGGATTTATCTTTTCTAGTGACAGAACACCCCTGCAAGTCTTGTGGTAATGCTTCCATTATAAAGTAAGAATGTTAAGGTAGGTACAGTCTTTCCATCCAAATGGTTGGAAATTGCTGTTTCAGAGGAAGAATTTGAGCAAGTTGAGAGATTATGTAGTCTACTTGTTTAACAGGTTGTGAATACAATTGTATGTTTAGAATTCCAGTAATATGTTATCAGTCAAACTTGGTCGTAAAACATGATGTCTTTAAGGTTCTAACTCGAACAGTGACTAGCATTAGTTAGTAATGGGCTATTTGTGCACATTTTGGGTGGAGAGATTTCTGTATTTCGTCATGATTTTTCAAGCACGGAGTTAACTTTTGAACTTGGACGCTTATAAAAGCTTCACAAAAATTGTTTGGTAAAAATAAAAATAACTTGCTTTGATATTAAATTTACACAGGACACAATCGAACAAGAATGAGATTGAGAAAGAAAGATGAAGAGAGGAGAAAAGGAAGAGGGAGGAAATACTAATTTATTCAACCCCTATTTGGTCCAATTTTTCAAAACTCATTTTCTCCCGAAATTCATTTTCAATAACACATTTCATGGAATTCACGATTTTTATCAACTTTTCGACCAAGCACTTCATTAATTTTTATTAAAATCTCCTAAAAATTTGATTTTTTTGCCAAAAACAAGCAAAATGCTCGTATCAATGTCTTAACTATTACATTGTATAATTTTCATTTATATAGTTTAATTTTATCTAATTTTATCATTAAATACTAGAAAATATACTTTAAAATCTATCAAATCAAATTCTAATTGCAATTCATAAAATAAGTACCTAATTTGAAAATTAAATTAAATGATACGTCCACTAAGATTCTCATCATTGGGTGAATCAAAATCGAATTAGGTTATTCTTTCCACAAGAAGAATATATTTAACGTCTTGTATACTTAGAGTATTTCCAATGCATTTAATTGATTGTTATTTAAGCCCCTATTTGCCTACCATCATTCTGAAAAATTATTTGCTACAATAAAATTCTCCACCACACAATCACCCAATAAAATATTCTACACACAAATCAATAAAGTTACTTTACTTTTTAACCACACATTTCCAAAAATTACTATTCATTACTCCATTTTTTTCCAATAATGGAAGACAAATACACCCTAAGTAATACGTGAATAAAAAGGCTTTCGATTTATGTGACAATGATATATCAACTAAATAGACGATTACGTTCAAATTTCACCTTCAATGATTTCGCCGATAATTCAAATATCATACATAATGTTATTTAGTGTCCGTTTGATTTTGTTAAAGATCAAAATTCTATTAGATTTTGATAAAAGTTGAATAAACGTGTGATTAAAATGTTAATAAAAATTGTCGTTCTCATAAAATGCGTTATTAATTTATTATTAACTAATATTTAAACTTTTATCTACTTTAGCTAAACCTATTATGGATTTAAAATGATAGAAAAATAATATACAAGGGAGAAAAATAAGAAACAAGAGAGAATGAGAGTAAAATATCAGATATGTTGCATCTAATGAAGCTTTATGTAAAAATTATCTATCTTAACTCGTTTAAGTTCAACTATTTGATCTTTTAGGCCTCTTACCTTTTTAGGATCAAATATGCAATCTTGCTACATCGTAAACAATTTTGCCACATTCCTTAACAGAATGTCACGTGTCATTGTATCATCGATCAATTTAAAAAATAGTTAATATTGTCATCCAATCACTTTTTGCCACACCTCATTCTGTCATTCAAAATGTTAAAATCATCTGACAGGATAGATTAATTTTCAAATATATGAGCCAATTTTTAAGCATTCAAAAATATACGTATTATGCTTAGAAATAACAATTATAACTCTTCCCAAACAGAGTCCGAAGAACAAAACAGTACCATAATAGCAACTTGAGAGAGGAGTTCTGAAAGCTCAGCTCAAGCTTCAAACCCCTCTCCCTCTTCCCATTTTACGCGGCTCTTTCAACACCTAATCTCACTTCCTCCGTCTATAGTCTATAACGTAGATATATAACCTCCATTTGGCCAGGTTAATATTATAATATATTTTTTTAATTACGTAGTGTTTAATAAAATAATATTACACATAAAATTAATTTTTTTTTTCTTTTTTCAATCATTCACACTCAAAAAAGTAATATTCCAAAAATTATAGAGCCCGTTTGGTACAAATTAAAATTAAATTGAAATTGAAAAATTAGTCGTTATTGTTGACTTTTATTAGACGAGAGAGATTCAATAACGACTATATTTTCAATTTTAATTAATTTTTAGGGACCGTTTGGTAGAGATTAAAATCGAATTAAAATTGAAATATTAATCTTGTTGATTTTTATTAAACGAGTAAGACTCAATAACGACTATATTTTTAATTTTTATTGACTTTTAATCGATACCAAACAAGCCTTATTATCTACCAAACGGACAAATAATAAGATGAGCATAAAAATATACATTATATCACATCACAGCACATTTTCAACTCCCAATCTCTCTCTATTGATTTCAAATGCTCTGATTATCTAATCTATATACTGATATACATATACACAATTGTGTACATATACAAGCATGGCAATGGAAGGGACCGAATCTCTACACAACGGGTTGTCATCGGAGGTTCAGCACAACCAATCTTCGCCTCGCAAATCTGCGCCTCCTTCAGGTCTCTCTATATAAATTTATATGAATGTATAAATGTATCTGTTTCAGTGTGTGTGAAGATCTGTGATTTTAGATCCATTTTCTTGAAGAATTACGGTTTAACGTGAGAATTGCATTTATATTAGTTCGTTTTTAGCTTAGAATAGTGATGAAATTACAGTGTTAACTTGCACAATGATGTCTTTTTCCCTTTATAATCGTTCGTGATTGGAACCCTAGCAAATTAGCAATATACATTATTAGATTTTGTGAGGATTTTCTTTAATTCTGATAGTATTATTTCCGTGAAAATTTATATTAGCACTTGAGTTGGAACTTGGAAGTGCTTTTTAACTTTGCGTGCCGTGTCTAAATTTGCGGATTAGTAACGGAGCCTGTTGGCACTTTTATCGACTAGATAAAATGCTGCTTAAATGAATGATAGAATGTTGCTTTGTCACTAAGGCGTGACATAAATGGATGGTATCATGTTTTATGCAGATATTTATGATGTATTATTTGATAAGTAACGTCGGTATCATCATTTCGCTCAACTCAAAGGCTTCATTGTAATTATAGCGATTTCACTTGAAGCATGTATGCAATAAGATGCACACTTCTACTGCATATTGAGAACTAAGAACATATAATTCTCATGAGCTCTTTTCTTTTAATGTATGCAGGCATGCAACATTCTTGATTGTTTTCTCTGATTTTTTTTTTTTTGTTTCGCAACATCTAACACGATGTTATATCTTTATTTTGTCATTTATTGCACAGGAAACGAGGAGAGGACAACTCATCTGAGGTTCCTTTTATCAAATGCTGAAGCTGGCTCTATTATTGGAAAAGGTGGCTCAACTGTTAATGATTTCCAGTCACAATCTGGAGCACGCATTCAGTTGTCACGCAATTTTGAGTATTTTCCGGGAACATCTGATAGGATCGTCATGGTGTCTGGAACAGTTGACGACACACTGAGGGCAATTGATCTCATTCTTACTAAATTGCTGGATGAGGTACGTTAAATGATATGTACCATATTTCTTAAGAAAGTTTTAAAAATATTTTTTAAGAGAGATGTAATTTCATTTTGGGCTAGTTTTATGCGGAAGATGGCGCTGATGTTGAGCCACAATCCAAAATTAGACTGATAGTGCCTAACAGCTCTTGTGGTGGAATAATTGGGAAGGGTGGATCCATCATAAAGTAAGAGTCCTTATTGCATTTATTCGCTGAATGGCTGCTTTCTAGATTTTGATTTCCTTATTAATTATAATTTTTTTATTTTTATTTTTTTATTATTATTTTTTTGTGGTGTTACTAGATAATAAGAGGGTAAAAATATTTAATAGTCAATGTTTTCACTTTTGAGTAGTAATTGCAGTCAACGTTTGCTTAACACGTTACGTTTAGAGTTTTAGAGAATTTATTTGATGTGATAGGGAGGATAAGGTCTAGTGGAGGTGAGCGGTTACTTTGTTCACTTGGAAGAAATGAACTGCGAGGAATTTTAAGAATGAGTCAAACATGTCCATTTGTTATCGTACCTAGTAATCTTTATGGCTTCATTGTGTCTACAGTCTTGGAGGGCTTTTCATTGATTGCTTCGACAAATTTGTATCACAGTGGAGTACCTTTTTCCTTGATTTAATTTGTATTATAAAATTCCTGTTGTTCAAACTTTCGTGCGTTGCTTGTCCCTTAATCATGCACTATCTCTATATGATAATATCTTTAGTTTCTATTGAGAATAAGAAAAAAGAAAAGAAAAGCGAAGTCATTTTCAAATCTTCTGTCTGCTACAACAAGATAATTGATTATTTCAATTTATATGTTATAGCAAAGCATCTTAAAAACAATATCGTGACTCCAGGTTTTCAAGCCCAAGTATTTCCCCCCTTGAAGTTCTGACCAAAACAATAGTAGTCTGTTAAGAACCAAGAAATGTGGCCGATCTTGTCAGATATTCTGGTAATATACGGTAGAGGAAGAATTAAAACCCACCTGGGTATCCTATCCCGCTGGGGTGTGGATGCATCATAACCAGTCACCTGAAATAAAGATAATCGAAGCTTGCCTCCAACAAACTGATTGCTGAGATCATATGATTGGAGCTGATTTTTTGACACCCAAAACCCCAGATTTTTCGAAACTGCACACCTCTGAGAAGAAAATCAAACAGAACTTTTTTTGGTGTTTAATACCTGTATATAAAAATTTATGAAAAAATAACTCTGTAATCAATTTCCAATAAAAAAAAATGAGAATCTTGACATTACAAAGATTGGCAGTGGTGAAACCTCCATCCATAATAACTCTCAAATTTTGCTTCTTTAACTGTTGTGCTCATCCTCTGCAAAGTTACTAGCTCCCCATTAGAGAAACACTAGCTCCCCATTTGTCATCTTGCTGATGTTAAATATGTTCAAATCTCAATGGTCTACTGTCATGTTCTTTTCTGTTTTAGTGATTATTTTTGGTTCCTTTAGTCATAAGAGGAGAATGTAGCATAACATAAAAGAAGATCAAACAAACGGCTTCTAATGGTAGCAAGGAGTTATTTAGGTGCTGGAAGTTCAATTCTTTAGAGCGAAAAGCAAGTTCTATGATTCTATCATATTGTCTTTCTTAATGATACATTAATATATGAAAATTAGACTTGATAGGTTGTCGCATCACATGCATAGTCATCAGACTAGTTATTAAATGTCAAATTAATTTTAATACTTTCTTTTGTTCCTTATTTCTTCCGAACTATTTGGAAATTACTTCATGACCAATTAACTTCGGAAAGTATTAATAGATTTACCGCACCTTTAGACATTATACTAAATACACTTTTGATTCTTCTAAAAATATCAGTAATTTCTGAAAAGGGTCCTTTTTTGGGTCTGTTAGATAAATATCATGTCTAATGGAGCATTTTCACCTTTTGTAGAAAAAAATGTCTATTTTTTAAAAAGAATTTCCCTTCTTCATATGTATATACATTTATTTTTATCTATTGGATATTATTAAATCAGCTTGATTGATGTTCTGCTATTTACACACTTGAACACTGAAAATCACTTTTAATCAGAAAGCTGTAAATTATTTCTTGATATGTCAGTAAGGGTCATTTTTGTTAAATATTATGGAGGCTAATTTTGGCAGTGACTTTCTAGGCTTAGCCTTCATTATATGCATTGGAGGACAACCTGCAGGCTCAGGTTGTCAAAAATATCTTGCATAGCAGGCCTTATTTTTCTACATCTGTGCATTTTCATGAATGTGCATATCCTGTGTGTGTGTGTGTCTATATATGCGTGGTTTTGAGATACAGGCGCATGTTGATGGACGCTGTAAAGTTATAATCATATTTTTGACCTATAGGAGGGATGTATTTGATTTATTATCTTTCTTTTTCTGGACCTTTTTCTGTCTTCGTTTTAAGTTCTCAACATGTTTAATAGAAAATTATAGTTGTTTAAAGGTGCAATTTGCTACTACTTCTTCCAGAAGCATCATGTACTTCTGTGATTTCTATTTAGAAGTGCTGCCTTGCCTTCCAACAGTTGGTGGCCACAATATTTTCTCGAATTCCATGGTGGAGCTTTCATCAAGTCTCTTGAGCTTTAACACAGAAGATGGGGCTTCCTCTTGTTAACACATGGAAGTTCTTTAAAAAAAATTCCGAACTTTTGCTTGAGTGATTGTCAATGCATGTGTTTATTCTTCTGTCTTTTATAACCCAGGCACACTTAATGCCTCTGTTAGCCCTTGCATGTAATATTGGAAACAAATGGGTATTTCATAAATAAATTTTAATCAAAAATTGATTTTTGAAATTTAAAACCTATACCCTTATCTTTGATACGATGATACTTAAAAATCTGATTTATGTATTGTTCCCATAAAAAAAACCAACTTAGCCATGTTAGACCACCCTTATTTGGATAAAAAATAGAATTTTAAATACTGATTTTTAGGAGAACATGTAATTTAAAAATTGGAAAAAAAAAAAAATTTAAATTCACGTACAAAATATTTTATTGTGTAAATGTATGATTGAAAATAATCTTTAAAAAAAAAAGAGTTTTAAAATAATGAGCACCAAATAGGGGTTAAATATTTGTCCCTTAATTTATAGCACGCTAACAAAATTTTTGGATGAAAATCTTATTAACAACAATATGTAATTGAAATGTTAAGAATGATAGTAGAATGATGAAAAAAAATAGAATATAAAGGGTGACAACTCCATCAAATTCATGGTGACTCATGAATAAGGAGGAATCGAAGTTCTCTCTCATGGTCAGAGTAAAATAACGATCACAAATTTTAATGCGCTTGCCTATGTATTACACAATGCACATTATGTTTAGCGTCATTTTCTATGTATTGCAAGCATTGTTCTTTTAAATGTAAAAATCGTAATTATGTAATGCTCATTTGTGTTAAATTGTACTTCAATTACGCGATGGGTGATGGCGTTGTTGTCTAACTAACACGATAAAAGTTGTAAAATTTTGTGACAAAATCATTAAAATGAATCGAAATTAAAATTTTAACTATTTTAGTATTTAAAACGAAAAACTTGAGTGACTAAAATGAAATCTTTCCCAAAGTTGGGTGACCTCTAGCGTTTTTCATCCTTTATTTTCCGTTCCACCGCTGGCAATGGTGGATGTCAAGCCATGACCACCGTCACCGCCGCGGCCTCACGCCACCGTGTCGCACAGCCTCTCTCGCTAATCACCAGTATAACCTCTCTCCTCCAGTCCTTGAACCCCCAACACCCCAACACCCACCAAAACCCAGACTCTTCACTTCTCAACCACAAGAGAGGTATGAATTGGGGTTGGTTAGTCATCCAAACCATCAAAAGCCAAACAAGCCCTTACCATTCCCTTTTCTTCTTCAACTGGGCCTCTTGCCTGAGCTCGAACTCAAACAACTACGCACACAATCATTTTTCCTACATTGCCATAACTGATAAACTCATTTCACGCAAATTATTTTCCTTAGCAGCGGATTTACTGAAATCCCATGACAGATTTTCGGATTTTATGGTGGGAAAGTTTATTAAAGCTCATGGTGATTTAGGCCATTTGAAGTGGGCTGTAAAGCTTTTACATCAAGTGAAGGAGAGGGAATTTGGTTATTGTTTATTTTCCTATAATGCCCTTTTGGGTGTTCTTGTTAAGGCCAATAGGGTTGATTTGGCTTGGGGGTATTTTGGACAGATTGTTAAAGAGGGTGCTGTGAAACCTGATGTTTCCACTTACACAATAATGATCAAGGGGTTGTGTAAAGTGGGCAGGCTGGATGATGCCTGGAAACTGTTTGATGAAATGCCTCTGGAAAGGAATTTGGTTACTTGTAATACTATTATCGATGGGTTTTGTAAGAAAAATTTTATGGACAATGCGAGAAAAATTGTCGACCAGATGGTTCGGAATGAGACTTGTTTGCCTGATGTGATTACTTATACTACTTTGATTGATGGGTATTGCAAGAAAGGGGAGGTGGAAAATGCTATGAAGTGTTTTGATGAAATGGTGAAACGGGGGAGTTGTGCACCTAATTTATTGACATACAATGTCTTGATCAATGGGTTGTGCTTGAAAGGAAATCTTGATGAGGCGAGGAGAATGATGACTAGGATGAGGTTGAGCGGAGTGAGGGATAATGTTGCGACTTGTACAAGTTTGTTGAGGGGCTATTGCATTGCTGGGAGATCTAACGAGGCTATTCAATTTTTTAAAGAAATGGTTAATCTTGGTATGAGTCTTGATGGAAAGTCATATTCTATTGTTGTGAATGAGTACTGCAAGTTGGGAAGGCCAGATGAAGGGTTTGCCCTGCTAAGGGAAATGAGGGCTAGAGGCATTAATTTGAGTGTTGCGGGTTTTAATGCTGTCTTGAGGAGTCTTGTCCAGCTACAAGAACTTGATAAGGCAATTCTCCTTTTGAAGCATATGCCCCGAATGGGTTGCATTCCGAACTTTTTATCATATAATGTGGTGATAATCGGCCTTGTGAGTGCTAAACGAAGGATGCAAGAAGTCGAGATGCTTGTTAATGATATGCTTCAGGATGGCCATGGCCTTGATGCTACATTGTACAGTTTCTTGGTTAAAGCATGTTGTGAAAATGGAGATATAAATAAGGCAATATGGCTGTTTAAGAAGATGATTAATGCAAAATATGTGATCAATCTGGAGTGCTTTGCAGTTCTTTGTGGGGAATTTCTTGCAACGGGGATGGCATCTGAGGTGAAAAATCTTTTCGAGCAGTTGAGAAACGTTCTCCCTGTGAGTGATGTGGAATATTATCGAAGGATTTTAAACGATTTATTGTGTAGAAATGGGGATCATCGATGTATTTCAAGTGATGGATCCTAAAAGTTCAGTCGATAAAAGTGTGGAGGTTGATCTCTAAATCCTCTGCGCTGTGCTGAAAGCCAAATATTATTGGCAGTGGGAAGGTGGCTCTTTCCTGTGGAAGAGCATAATTTGGGGACAGTGAGCTGATTAAGCAGAGTGTACAGTAGAGAATTGGGGATGGCAACACGATGAATGTATTTGATGACCCATGGCTGCATAAGGCCAAAGTCCTTTCGGCCGTAGCGAACTTGATTAATAATTGAGGAGATTTTTGTTCCACCGGAGGCAGCTGCTATACTATCTATCCCACTTAGTGGTCGGCAAAGGGATAACAGCATAATTTGGCATTATGAACTCCAAGGTGTTTGTACAGTCGGAACTGGATGTAGGTTCTTGATTGATGTAGGGACGGACTCAATGGGTACTGGTGCTTGGAGTGATGCCCCATGGTGGAAAACTTTGTGGAAAATGCTAGCATTCCTACAGGTTTGTGTGTTTATGTAGCATATTTTAAATGGGGCTTTGCCAACTGGAGTGAACTTTAAGGCACATCGTGAACGCTCTTTTTTTGTTTGCTTTACTCCCCTTCACCCCCCCCCCCCCCCCCCCCCGGTCCTTTCTTTTATGTTTGGAGGTGAAACTTCTCCTCTTAATTGTTCTAAGTTCTAACTTGTATTTAATTGTTGGACAGGTCATTGATCGAGGACTCTCAAGCTGGCATAAAGATATCTCCCCAGGATGATTTTCACCCAGGGTTGCATGATAGATTAGTAACAGTGACTGGTACTTTAGGAGGCCAAATGCGGGCCATCGAGCTTATCTTTCTGAAATTGGTAGAAGACCCATATTATCAACAGTCTGCCAGTGCTCCATTCCCTTACACAGGTATTAATTTATAGTCAGTAATCATTCCTATTAGCTCCCACACCCTATTGTTGGAGCAATGGCATGTTCTCATGCACGCTTTACTTACATGCCTTCTCTTTGTCAATAAATAATTTCTGACCGTTCATTCTTTTAAAGTTTCACATAGTTGTCGCTCTCAACAAAGTTGATGAAAATGGAGCATTGTATTAAGAAATACCCTTCTCATATATTTTCTGACTCCAAATGCTTGGTGATAAAATGCCTTTTACTGAAGGAGGGACTATTCTCATTCATAAAATGCGAAAATGAGATGATCTTAAATTATAGATAATTGCAGAGATTGGTGAATTCATTAATTTATGAGCACATTAGATTTTTTTCTTTCAACTTAGCATATAAATTTTTGTGGAAGTTTTGCATGTTATGCTGGAGTTATTTCATTGATATTTATGCTTCATAGTTTTTGCAATTACAAAGGTGTTTATAAGAAAATGTACCGGAAAGCGCATGCTTCGTTTTCGATTTAAGTTGCTTCTTTATGGTAATGAACTCAGTGATTCACTGACCATTTCCAGCAGTGGCATACAATGGGATGAACTATGGACCAAATGGAGTTGAAGGGAAGTATCAGAACAATCGGATTCAGAAAAAGGTCTATAATGATCTTCGCACATTTTGTCTATGCTATTTTCTATTTATGTTGCGGCCAAAATGTTGGTTTGGAATTTTATTCTTTAAACAAAAGCCTTACTCATGCATTATTTGTATTTGTATTGTTTGTTGGCATATCTGGTGTCTGAATTTACTACAAAATATTCTTGTCATTTAGACTAGTCAGAGTTGAACGTGCATTGCACGTTATTATAAAATACTTTATAAGATATGTAAAAGTAATATTTGATACTAATTTATTGGGAGGATTTGATGAGTCTCACACAATGCAAGTTATTCTAAAATATTTTATAAGATATGTAAAAGTAATATTTGATATTAATTTATTGGGAGGATTTGATGAGTCTCACACGAACTAAAAATAAATAAAATTTAGGATATAAATTTAAGAGAAAAAAATTATATTATCAAAACTCAACTTCACTTATTCAATTTTTTGTGATGATGAAATAATACAAATGAGCAACATTTTTATACTACATTTGATACATAAAAATTAATTGCTAATACATGAATTTAAACACCCATTAAAAATTTTAAAAACATAAATATAAATAAATTCATCTATAATAACTTTAGATTCATGTAGATTAAGATTCATTGAGTTTAGATTAATGTGAATGTGAATGTTAATTAATTGAGAATTAATAACACGAGATTAATACATGAGAAGGATTTTGTAATATTTATTATGTATTGAAAAACGAAAAGTAAGTTATTATTGAAATAATTTAATTGTAATAAGGTTAAAATGGTCCAAAAAATAATTCTCACTTGATTTGATATTTGTCACATATTATAGATGTAGGCTATGTCTCTAAACATACCTCTTTTCACCACTGCTCCAAATTTAACAGGTTTTTGAGACGAGCCTTTTGGTTCTCATTCCATCTTGTATTCGTAGTAGTTAATATAATTATCATTTTGGAAGGTAATAATATTCCATTGTAAAGTGCACAAGGGTTGGTATAAAATTGTATTAATAATTTAAATTTTTTTTATGAATATGTGCATACGTTTAACTGAAGGTACATGGTATTGTAGGAAGATAGAAATAGTTCTGTGACTATTGGTGTTGCAGACGAGCATATAGGACTAGTTGTGGGCCGTGGTGGAAGGACTCTCACGGAGATCAGCCAGGTTTGTTGGCAGGTTTCATTTCTTGTGGAAGACTAAATTTAAATAAATAAATGTCCGTCTCTAACAGCTCAACTTTTAGAGAGGTGCTTCAACATGATATATTCGGCTCGTGGCACCTTTTATGAAAATTGTGCACGTGCCCAACCTTTCATAAAAAAGATGAATTTATGCTCCATGTGAGGGGCATGCTAAAGGCAAAAGTTAAATAAATAAATGTGTTATTCATTAAAATATTAAGCTTTTACATGAGGTTGTTGAGAAACGTTTTTTTATTGGCTTGATTCCAATCTTATGCTTCTTTACTTGCAGCTTAGTGGGGCTAGGATAAAGATATCTGATAGGGGTGATTTCATGGCTGGGACATCAGATAGGTATGAGAATTTTTTTGAGCAGAACGAGATACCAAAAAAAATCTTGTCTTGAAACCTTTGTTTCCTTTTGTAGGAAAGTCACAATCACAGGGCCCCAAAGAGCCATCCATGTAGCCGAGTCCATGATATCTCAGAAAGTTGCTTCAGTTTCTGAGAGGTGATGGAATGGTTTTCAATGTTCTTATCTAGTCTTTTAACAATTTTTTTTATGTATTTGGACAACTGTTGAAACTTATCTATATCTCTTATTATGATCAAATTGTGAAAATTCATACAATTGAGGGCAAGAATTAAGTTTCACCAAAGAAAACACTGCATCAAGATGGCATGAAATCTTTTTGAAATAAGATTGTGGGGATAGGCCATCATATAGGTTCTATTGATCAAATGTAAGAAATCATTCCAATGGTTGGAATTTGGTGTGCTAAGCATATTTGTGAAATCTTAGGATTGAGAACGAAATTGTTTCTATCATGCTACGATGGATAAAATTATTGTTTTCCATTTTACCAGTACATGTATTATAAGTCTGAATTTCACTTTGCTCGTTAACAGCTTTGCACTAGTTAGCTGTCATGAAAACCTTTACAGAAATAAGTCGTATCACGTAACAATCATGTATAGAAGTCATCACTCCTTCCAGTTCCTTATTTATTGTCATTGCTCCTTCCAATTTTGCTGAGGAAGTTGCCTTCTTCTTTGAGGGACTCGTTCTAGTAGTCTGTTAATGCCATACTGATTTTTGCATGGAATAACTTGTGAAATCGGGTTTCTGAGATAAGCGAATGACTTCTACCAAATGATTGGAATGCATCGATGTTTAATTGTGAATATTTGATTTGTTTTTTTAATGTATGCAATGACTACAGCAAGCCGGCTTGTACTCGTCTCTTCAAATAAAAGTACCTTTACTATGCTTGAGTAGACATGTCGAAGGACCAACATCTCATATGCACCCCAAATATCTTATGAATTATAATTGATTCATGTAAATTTTGATGGTATATTGCCAGATTTATTTATTTATTTTTTTCCCAGCAGCAGCTATAGTTTGTTGTACATTTGACTTATTCTTGATTTTTCATTCTTAATATATTCCAGAAATTAGAATTGCCCATGATTGAATAGTGTAAATAAAAAATGTTTTACTGCATTGGTTCTCCTTGAGCCAACGAGAACTTCATTTCCAGAAGTGCTTCCCAATCCATAACCCGAGCCACCCCCTCCTTTGCCACCTCCACCCTTTCCAAAACTACCACCCATATCCGTAGCCACTCCCAGATCTGTCCCCAGCCATAACTTGAACCCGAGCCAAGGCTTGATCAACCTTCACCTTTACCTCGAGCCATTTCCCCCTACCTAGCAACAAAGACAGGGTCCATGAACAACAAAACCAAGAATCCAGCACCGATCACCTTGGATTGAGCCATTTCCAAATCTAACAGAAAATAGCAAACAAAGTCTATAATCCCTTGATGATAATATGTTTAGCGTGAAGAGATAAGACAATCCTCATGACTTGTATCGAAGGATGTCCATCATTTTGAATATTTAGACGTTGTGAACAAGAACTTTTCCAAAGTTGCAGGTGCTTCTTTTACTAGAATTTTAGATGGATTTTTGTATGTTTGATTCTGTTTTCAAGTGCTTATAAGCTGCGAATCTTACTAAATGTGTGAATAATAAGTTGTTTCGTGAAAAATATGTTTGATTGACTTAAATTATAATTTAAGCTTTGTCAAACATGAATGAAGGTGCTAAATGAGATAGGGGCGTTGGATTGGGTGCAGGGTTATCATGGATATAGGGCCAAATAGGGGTTTGTTTGGAAGATATTTTTTAAAATTATTTTGCAATCACACATTCTATGAAATTCATAATTTTTCCATAGGATTGTGTTGTGCATAGGGCAAAAAATTTGCCCATAATTTCAATCGTATAACTTATATTCTTTAATGTCGTGTTGTATATGGTGCAAATGAAACAGGTTTACTTAATGTTCTAATAGAAATTCTCTGATAATATATCTAGTAGAATATATATTATCTCTTGTAGAAATTTAAATGTGAATTGTTTTATTCATATTTTGAATTTTCATTTTGTTTACTTTAAGAAATATTTATTAATATTTCTTTATATTTTATTTAACATGTTTTTTAAGCTTTTCCCACTCTTTCAACGATTGTGTCAATGGATGATTAGTTGTTTGCTTTGTTAGGAGGATTTTGCGTCATTCAATTAAGATTCCGAAGTGGTCTTGGTGCACATTGTTGAGCTGGTGGTGATGATAGGCGGGTTGTTTTACTTTTTGTATTTCTTTTACTTCTTTTTTTTTAATGAGAATTAATATGCGTATATCCATTTTTGTCCTTCTAGAAACTCGCATGCCAGACACAAATGCATATTGGATGGTATTTTAAACGTATTTTGTAATTGGGGACCGCAGTGCTGTAGAATTGATAGATTGGGACTTGAAAAAAAAAACAATTAGAATGAAGATTGTTTAATACAAAGTGAATAGGTTAGGGACTAATATTGCAATTTTTTCAAAAAGTATTGGTCCAAACTTCAGGAATCGTAAATCAATTTCTTAACTCTTAAGATCCACCCTTGCAAGTTAGGGTGTAACATAAGTTGTGTCGAATGCATCCCGGAAAATGTTAGTATGGGAAATTTTTATCGTCCAACATGACTCGTAGACCAAGTACATAGCGACCAATCTCAATTTTGTAATAAATTTAAATAGAACACTCAGATGCTTAGACTGCTAAGATCAATAGAGAATTTTTTGGTCTTAAACTAATTGGGTCGCCTCAAAACCACTAGCGGTAGTGGAACATTTTTTCTATCCAAATTTAACTAGTTAGCTTTAAATTTGTCACTCAACATGTTTTGGCAAAGAAATGGTAAATAACCTAATTAAATGTCCTATCACTTTAATTTTTGTTCTTTGAAACTCATTTTTCACTATATATTTTTTTAATAAAATAATTTTATACGTGGATTCATAAATTTTTCAACTTTTTAATCACAAAATTTTCAAATAAAGTATTTTTCACAAAATTTATTCTCAAAAAACTTAGACTATCCCATTTTCGTACGAGACCCTGTAACATGAGATCCAAAGGTAGTCTGGAGGCCCAGTTCTAATACGAGTTTAGTTCAAAACATGGCCCAGTAACTCAGGCTGCCCCATTAGAAAACAGAGACAGGAGGCCCAATTCCACATTTATAAGAACCCTTCCAATATGCCACGCACGCTCGAACACGGGTAACTCCATAACCCCTTTCCTTAAGTCGGTTTGCAGAGAGGGAATTTCTTGGCCGCCATACTTATCTTCAAATTTCAACTGGACATTTGCATCTGTAAGTATAATTTGATTCATGTACTGTAAGTCTTTAATTTGCATAATTTTCCATTTTGTGTTGCATTTAGGTTCAATAGTCTACTTGTTCTTATTAGCGATTCGATTATAAGAACCCTAGAGAAGAGTCTATTATCGTTCTTAACTTTAATTGAGCGCCACCCAAATTGCAACAGAATAGAGATTAAGTGACTCCCGTCTATTTATATATAAAAAAATTATTTTTCTTTCATTAGTGACACTCAATCAGTTAAACATAATCGTATTCGTACGTTAGTATATATTTTTGGCTGGGATTTTCAGCTTTTTGTTTTCTTGCGGTTCTTCCCGCCTGACCTTTTTTCTTTTACCTTTTTAATGGAGTTTTTTTTTCTTTAAATCACTGACCCTTTAAAGTTTGGAACTGAACTATGATTTCTGTATGGTCTATGTTATTACATATTAGGATATATTTTTAAACTTCTTCTGATTAATCTGAATATCAGGAAAATACTTATTTTTTGTTATCTTCTAGTGGTTTTCTGCTTTTTCTTCTATCTTTTGTATTTTTGAAGTTCCATTGACATTAGTCTGTATATAACTACGCCTGGATATGAATCAAAAATTGTTTATCTGGTGATAAATCTGTATGAATAAGATAGAAGGATCAACGAGTTGAAACATGTGAAGTTAGATATAATATCCAATCTAGAATCGCACAACCAATCCAGGGCTACCCATTGTTGTTTTATTTTATTTATATATTTCCTTCATCATCCCCCATTTTCACAATCTAGCTAAATTTATAAATTGATTCTTCCAGCTTCTCTTGCATTCCACTGTTAGGATTACAAGACTGATTTCAGGACTGGAGTTCTTAGCTTTAGACTGATTATTGTGGTTATTTTGCCTGTTGTGATTCAGGGTTTTGGCTAACTTCTGACTGAAGATGTCTCATCCGGGTGGTGGCAATCAGAAGTCCGGTGGTGGTGCGGAGGCCCATGCCCGATTCAAACAATATGAATATCGGGCAAACTCGAGCCTTGTTTTGACTACCGACTCTCGCCCCCGCGACACCCATGAGCCCACCGGGGAGCCAGAGTCTCTTTGGGGGAAAATAGACCCTAAATCCTTTGGTGATCGGGCTTACAGGGATAAACCTCCTGAATTAGAGGAGAAACTCAAGAAGTCCAAAAAGAAAAAGGACCGTGAACCAGTTTTTGAAACTGCTGCCCCTAAGAGTAAGAGGAGACGCCTTCAAGAGGAAAGTGTTCTCACTTCTACAGAGGAAGGGGTTTATCAACCTAAGACTAAAGAGACCAGGGCTGCGTACGAGGCCATGCTCAGTGTTATTCAGCAACAGCTGGGTGGGCAGCCTCTGAATATTGTCAGTGGGGCTGCTGATGAGATCTTAGCAGTTCTAAAAAATGAGAGCATCAAGACTTCTGACAAGAAGAAGGAAATTGAAAAGCTTTTGAACCCCATCCAAAACCATATATTTGATCAGTTAGTGTCCATTGGTAGGCTTATTACTGATTATCAAGATGGCGGCGATGGAGGCGATGCTGCTGTTAATGTTGATGATGCCCTTGATGATGATGTTGGAGTTGCTGTTGAGTTTGAGGAGAACGAAGAGGAGGAGGAAGAGAGTGATCTGGATATGGTACCAGAGGATGATGAGGAGGAAGATGACATGATGGAAGCGGATGGTGCTGGTGGTATGCAGATGGGTGGTGGGATTGATGATGATGAGGGACATGAAGCTAAAGAGGGAATGACCTTAAATGTTCAGGACATTGATGCTTATTGGCTTCAAAGGAAGATTTCACAGGCCTATGATCAGCAGATTGATCCGCAGCAGAGTCAGAGGCTTGCAGAAGAGGTTCTTAAAATTCTTGCTGAAGGTGATGATCGTGAAGTCGAGACCAAGCTGTTGGTGCATCTGCAATTCGATAAGTTTAGTCTCATCAAGTATTTGTTGCGAAACCGATTGAAGGTTGTTTGGTGTACCCGCTTGGCTAGGGCAGAAGATCAAGAGGAGAGGAAGAAGATTGAAGAGGAAATGATTGGGTTGGGACCAGATCATGCTGCAATTCTGGAGCAGTTGCATGCTACTAGGGCGACTGCGAAAGAGAGGCAGAAGAACTTGGAAAAAAGCATTAGGGAAGAGGCTCGACGGCTGAAAGATGAGACTGGTGAAGATGGTGTCCGAGAACGCAGGGGGTTTGCTGATAGAGATGCTGATGGTGCTTGGTTGAAAGGGCAGGGGCAAATACTTGATCTTGACAGCCTTGCATTTCACCAAGGTGGTTTGCTAATGGCAAATAAGAAGTGTGAGCTGCCAGTGGGATCTTATAGAAATCATAAGAAAGGTTACGAAGAAGTTCATGTACCTGCTTTGAAGCCAAAGCCATTGGCTGCGGGTGAAAAACTTGTAAAGATATCTGAAATGCCAGACTGGGCACAAGCAGCTTTTGAAGGGATGAGAGAGTTGAACAGGGTCCAAAGTAAAGTTTATGAAACTGCTCTCTTCAGTGCAGAAAATATCTTATTATGTGCACCTACTGGGTCAGGAAAGACCAATGTTGCCATGCTCACCATACTTCAGCAGCTTGCATTGAATATGAATGAAGATGGGACTATTAATCATAGTAAATATAAGATTGTCTATGTGGCACCAATGAAGGCACTGGTCGCTGAAGTGGTAGGCAATCTTTCTAATCGGCTACAAAAATATGGTGTCCAGGTTAAAGAGCTGAGTGGAGACCAAACACTGACTCGTCAACAAATTGAAGAAACTCAGATTATAGTGACAACCCCTGAGAAGTGGGATATTATCACCAGAAAATCAGGTGATCGCACCTATACCCAGCTTGTGAAGCTTCTCATCATTGACGAGATTCATCTTCTGCATGATAATAGAGGACCTGTGCTGGAAAGTATTGTTGCGAGAACTGTTCGACAAGTTGAAACCACAAAAGAGCATATTCGTCTGGTTGGATTATCAGCTACACTCCCTAATTATGATGACGTGGCTATATTTTTACGAGTTGACTTAGATAAAGGGCTCTTCCATTTTGACAATAGCTACAGACCTGTCCCTCTGGCTCAGCAGTATATAGGGATCACAGTTAAGAAGCCACTACAGAGGTTTCAACTGATGAATGATGTATGCTATGAAAAGGTGATCAGTGTTGCTGGAAAACATCAGGTGCTCATATTTGTGCACTCAAGAAAGGAGACAGCCAAAACAGCTCGTGCAATTAGAGATGCTGCCCTTGCTAATGACACACTTGCAAAATTCTTGAAAGAGGATAGTGCCAGCCGTGAGCTTCTTCAGAATCAAACGGAACTAGTGAAGAACAGCGATCTTAAGGACCTATTGCCATATGGATTTGCAATACATCATGCTGGGATGGTTAGAACTGATCGTGAAATTGTTGAGGACTTGTTTACTGATAACCACATACAAGTGTTGGTTTCTACTGCAACTCTAGCTTGGGGTGTCAATTTGCCAGCTCACGTTGTGATTATTAAAGGCACTCAAATTTACAATCCTGAGAAAGGAGCATGGACTGAATTGAGCCCTCTAGATGTTATGCAGATGCTTGGTCGTGCTGGAAGGCCTCAATATGACACCTATGGGGAAGGAATTATTATAACTGGACATAGTGAACTACAGTATTATCTTTCTTTGATGAATCAGCAGCTTCCTATCGAAAGTCAGTTTGTGTCTAAATTGGCTGATCAGTTGAATGCAGAAATTGTTCTGGGAACTGTGCAGAATGCTAGGGAAGCATGCAAATGGCTTGCATATACTTATCTTTGTGTTCGCATGCTACGCAATCCTACTCTTTATGGTTTGGCACCTGATATTGTGACCAGAGATCCAACCTTGGAGGAAAGGAGAGCTGATCTCGTAAGCATCATGCACATTCTATTTGCTTCTATGTTTTTCCTGTTCTTTGTTGCCTTGTTGAAGTTCTTTTTACAACAAAACAGAATACAGAAGCTATGACTCGAATTCTTTTAACTTAACTTCTACGTATTTCCCTTTTTGGTACCTGATGCTTTTTGCATGAACAACTCCTCCCCCAGCACCATGATATGATCTCTGTTCCCCCTTAGAAAACAGAAGCTCAATGGTTGCCTTAGTCATTGCTCTGTTTCAATGTTCTCGATTTGAAGTGCGTTCGTGATCTTATGTGCTAAATTAATTTAGCCCCCTTCAAAATTTTAATACATTTTTCTCTCTTCTTTTCAATCCCACATTCTCTAATAAAATAATATTACAAGTAAATAAAAAACTTTTCCTTATTTTTTAACCCCACATTCTCCCAAAAATTACTATTCCAAATTACATTATTCCAAAAATCTCTTTATAATGGGGAAACAAGGGCTTCAGATTTTAATTCTAGTTGCATAAAATATTATCAATTTTTTTTTTATTTAATGAATACTTTGTTAATTCCTTTTGCAGATTCATTCAGCTGCGATTTTACTGGACAAGAATAACCTGGTAAAGTATGACAGGAAAAGTGGATATTTCCAAGTTACTGATTTGGGACGCATTGCCAGCTACTACTATATAACCCACGGAACAATATCTACGTACAACGAGCATTTGAAGCCAACCATGGGTGATATTGAACTCTGTCGTCTCTTCTCCCTCAGTGAAGAGTTCAAATACGTAACTGTGAGACAGGATGAGAAGATGGAGCTAGCAAAGCTTTTAGACCGCGTTCCCATACCGATCAAAGAGAGTCTCGAGGAGCCTAGTGCCAAGATTAATGTTTTACTCCAAGCTTATATTTCACAGTTGAAGCTCGAAGGACTGTCTTTGACATCTGACATGGTATTCATTACTCAGGTTCGTCTCTGGCAATTGCAATCATCTACTTGAGTTCCCTACTTTATTTATTGTTCAATTTTAGATACTTTCTCATAGTCAAAGGCATGGAAATGCATGTTCTCACTGTTGACATTTGTGTTCTTTTTGCAGAGTGCTGGACGTCTGATGAGAGCACTATTTGAGATTGTTCTAAAACGAGGATGGGCCCAGTTGGCTGAGAAGGCTTTAAAATTATGCAAAATGATAGGCAAGAGGATGTGGAGTGTGCAGACACCTCTACGTCAATTCCGTGGAATTCCAAACGAAATTTTGATGAAGTTGGAGAAGAAAGATCTAGCTTGGGAAAGGTATTATGATCTCTCTTCACAGGAGATTGGAGAATTGATTCGTTTTCCTAAGATGGGAAGGACACTTCACAAGTTTATTCATCAGTTTCCGAAGCTTAACCTGGCAGCACATGTTCAACCAATTACTCGGTCAGTTTTGAGAGTTGAACTAACCATTACACCGGATTTCCAGTGGGATGACAAGGTCCATGGGTATGTGGAGCCCTTTTGGGTTATTGTGGAGGACAATGATGGGGAATTTATTCTTCATCATGAATATTTCATGTTGAAGAAACAGTACATTGATGAAGATCACACTTTGATTTTCACTGTTCCCATATATGAGCCACTGCCTCCTCAGTACTTCATTCATGTTGTGTCAGATAGATGGCTGGGATCACAGACAGTTTTGCCTGTTTCTTTTAGGCATCTTATTTTACCAGAAAAGTACCCTCCTCCCACAGAGCTATTGGATTTGCAACCCCTTCCTGTGACCGCATTAAGAAACCCAGCATTTGAAGCCCTTTACCAACAGTTTAAACATTTTAATCCTGTACAGACCCAGGTTTTTACCATCTTATACAACTCAGATGACAATGTCTTGGTTGCAGCACCAACTGGCAGTGGGAAGACCATATGTGCAGAATTTGCCATTCTAAGGAATTATCAGAAAGGACCTGAAAGTGTCATGCGTGCTGTCTATATTGCTCCTATTGAAGCTCTTGCAAAGGAACGGTACCAAGATTGGAAGAAAAAGTTTGGAGAGGGTCTTGGGATTAGAGTGGTCGAGTTAACTGGAGAAACAGCAACAGATTTGAAACTTCTTGAGAAAGGTCAAATTATTGTCAGCACTCCCGAAAAATGGGATGCTTTATCTCGTCGATGGAAACAGCGAAAGCATGTTCAGCAGGTCAGTCTCTTCATTGTTGACGAGCTCCATCTGATTGAGGGGCAAGGTGGTCCTGTCTTGGAGGTCATAGTCTCTAGGATGAGATACATTGCTAGTCAGCAAGAAAACAAAATTCGTATTGTCGCTTTGTCAACTTCTCTTGCAAATGCCAAGGATTTGGGGGAATGGATTGGTGCCACGTCACATGGTCTTTTTAATTTTCATCCTACCGTGAGGCCCGTGCCTCTTGAAATTCACATCCTGGGTGTCGATATTGCTAATTTTGAAGCAAGGATGCAAGCCATGACAAAGCCTACGTATACTGCAATTGTTCAACATGCCAAGAATGGGAAACCTGCAATAGTATTTGTTCCTACCAGGAAGCATGCACGCCTCACTGCTGTGGATCTCATGTCCTACTCGAGTGTGGACAGTGAAGAAAAACCAATGTTCTTATTACAGTCTGAAGAGCTGGAGCCTTTTGTTGCCAGGATCAAGGAACCTATGTTGAAGGAGACAATTCAATTTGGTGTAGGTTATTTACACGAGGGATTGACCAGTACAGATCAAGATATAGTGAAGACACTGTTTGAAACTGGATGGATTCAAGTATGTGTTATGAGCAGTTCAATGTGTTGGGGAGTGCCCCTGTCTGCACATCTGGTTGTGGTTATGGGAACACAATACTATGATGGCAGGGAAAATGCTCACACTGATTACTCAGTCACTGATTTATTGCAAATGATGGGTCATGCCAGTCGACCTCTTGTTGATAACTGTGGAAAGTGTGTCATCCTTTGCCATGCACCGCGTAAGGATTACTATAGAAAGTTCTTGGATGAAGCATTTCCAGTTGAAAGCCATTTGCATCATTATCTGCATGATAATCTAAATGCGGAGGTGGTTGTGGGAGTTATTCAGAACAAGCAAGATGCTGTGGACTACCTTACTTGGACATTTTTATATCGAAGGCTCACTCAGAATCCAAACTACTATAATCTTCAGGGTGTTAGTCACAGACATCTCTCTGATCATCTCTCAGAACTCGTGGAGAACACACTGAGTGATCTGGAAGCAAGTAAATGTGTTGCCATTGAAGATGACTATTTGCTTTCACCTTTGAACCTTGGCATGATAGCATCTTATTATTATATCAGCTACACAACTATTGAACGTTTCAGTTCATCTCTGACATCTAAAACAAAGTTGAAGGGTCTGCTGGAAATTTTGGCTTCAGCTTCAGAGTATGAACTTCTCCCTATTCGACCTGGTGAAGAAGAGCTGCTAAGAAGGTTAATCAATCACCAGAGATTCTCCTTTGAGAACCCGAAGTTCAGTGATCCACATGTGAAGGCAAATGCTCTCTTACAAGCTCATTTCTCCAGGCAACTAATTGGTGGAAATCTGGCTTCTGACCAGCAAGAGGTACTCATTTCTGCTAGCAGGCTGCTTCAAGCCATGGTTGATGTTATTTCTAGTAGTGGATGGCTTAGCCTCGCCCTCCTTGCCATGGAAGTAAGCCAGATGGTAACCCAGGGAATGTGGGAGCGTGATTCTATGCTTCTTCAGCTTCCACATTTCACAAAAGAGTTAGCCAAGAAGTGTCAGGAGAATCCAGGTAAGAGAATCGAGACTGTCTTTGATCTGGTGGAAATGGAGGATGATGAAAGGCGGGAGCTATTACAAATGCCAGACACGCAGTTGATAGATATTGCTAGGTTTTGTAACCGTTTTCCAAACATTGACCTGAATTATGACTTGCTGGATAGTGATAATGTGAGAGTTGGAGAAGAAGTTAGTGTGCATGTAACCCTTGAACGAGATCTTGAAGGGAGGACAGAGGTCGGGTCTGTTGATTCTCCTAGATACCCCAAAGCCAAAGAAGAAGGGTGGTGGCTTGTGGTTGGTGATACTAAAACTAATCAGTTGCTTGCCATTAAAAGGGTTACACTCCAGAGGAAGTCCAGAGTCAAACTTGATTTTACTGCTCCTGCAGAAGCTGGAAAGAAGACGTACACACTATATTTTATGTGTGATTCTTATTTGGGGTGTGACCAGGAGTACAGCTTCACAGTTGATGTTAAAGAAGCGGCGGATTCCGAAGATGACGGTGGAAGAGAATGATTGAGCTTATTGCATTCAAACTTGTCGCAGTGGTTGAGTATTAATGTAAGTTTTGGTGTTTACTCATTCTAACTAATGTTTATTTACCGATTTTTGATATTTTTATAATGTTTATGATCTATAATTTTAAACATATTTCGACAATGATGATTTATCCCGTCCTTAATGTTTTACTCGTAGTCTATTCTCAAGCACTACCATAGATTGGATGGATTAATCCAGTGAAACTTATTGTCTCCCCCTTGTGCAAAATGAAACATGTGGAAGCCAAAAAGGAGTCTCAATTAAGAATTCAATTTTTGGTTTCTATTCAGGAGCGGGTATACTGTGTTTGGTAGCTAATAGGAAAAATGAAAGTCAAATTAAAGTGTTATGAGCTCTGGTTTATATAATCCCTTATTCAAAGTATATGCTTGGGTTCTGAGCGCTGCTCCCGTGTCAAACTGATTTATGAATAAACTATTGTACGCTGTAGATATTCTTGTACTAAATGTTACTGGTCCAACAGTGGTTTACTGCTTTATATGTTGGCCAGATATCTGAATGAACTGTGCAAGATCTTTGACATCCTTCATCAATATCACCGTCTTCGTCTTCTTTGTTGCTGTCTTTATGGTGCATTTCACAACGTTTTTTTATCTTTGGAGATGTTATTTTGTATATGCTAGTAGTTGAAGGCTTAGATTTTGATTAAGTATGCTAGTCGTCTGAATGTAAAGCGTCTCAATGTTTATAGTGCTTCTAATGTGCTGTACAGGTTGGGAGCTCAAGGTTGTGAGCACAATTGAGTTCCAGTCCTCCTATGGCTTACTGTGCGCCTGCTTTCAAGGTTTGGTGTCTAGCTCATCTGTTTGGACTGATGTAGGACTATAGTTTGTCTTGAGAGCTGTTCTATATTTCTCTTGTAATAACTCCCATATGTAGTTTATTATTTACCGACTATGCTGAATGATTAATGTTTATTTCTTGTAATAACTATCTGAACACTTGTTACATCATTTACTTCTCCTCATCTGTGTACCCATGATTTTCGTCATTTGAAAACGAGTCCCACCCCTTGAAGAAGTTGTGTTCGTCTTGATCTCGATCTCGATTTTGTTAATTTTGCCATTAGCCTATCTGAAACATTGGTATGTCTTCAAATGCAGAGCCATAAAAAATGTAGAGCGTCCATTATAAAGCTTTGGGCCTTTGGCTTCAGTGGGGAAATAAAATAGAATAAAGCTTCTTGTACAATCCATGGATGATAATGTGGATGATATTATGTACAAATTCAAAAATGAATAGGCAAGAAATTGTGTTTTGTTTTAAAATTGGTCACTCAAGCTTCAACATGTGGTACATTGTCAAACTTGATGTCAAAAAAATTGTACTTGTAACATGATTGAATAAAATAATTGTAGTGGTTTGGTAAAATTTCCCATGTCAAATGCAATATGTTAAAATGGAACTTGTGCTGAAGTCCCCAACCTATTAGGAAACTGAGATTTTGTAGCGATTGTGAAATGAATTGGTACAACTATTGAATATGTCGAAAAAATATTTATTTTATTTTTGTCATTTTGTACAATGTTACTCTTGAAGAAACATCTGGGTATATCGAGAGTGCTTTTTTAATATGCATGTTTTTATTTTCCTTTTTGAGAGTTTGAGACCAAGAGTCGAGTAACAATTTTGTTACTCAAAGCTGGTGAATAACCATTTTTTTTCTTTTTTTAAAATCCAATAGACTCAATCTCTCTGCTCAGAAAGTCTCGTTTTTTATGCCTCTATTAGATAACTATTATTGTCAAACTCTTTTTTATACATATTTATTTTCAATCACACATTTATATAATAAAATATTATGTACTAAAATCAAAAAAAATTCTAAAATTTTTAATTATACACTCTTAAAAATTATTATTCAAAATATTTTTTTTTTCTAAATAATGACAGGTGCTACGTGTTGTGCTAGTTCTACTAGACACTTTTCTTGAGTAACAACTAATATGTGGAGGGAAGAAATAGAGGTTTTCTAGATTTGGGTCAAATAACACATCACGTGCTTGACCTCAGTAATTATTAGCAAGTTAATTTGTGGGAAAAAAGACCTTTTAACTAAACGGACATTAAACTTTGATAAAAAATGATTTTTTAGGAAATATAATATATATATAAACAAAAAAAATTGTTTTACTTTTTGGCAATGAAAACTAATTTTATAACCAATTGTGAAAAAAATTATCACTTTAATTGATAATTTTCATGTAAAATAAAGTCAAACGAACACAAAAAGATCCAAAATTTTTAAATTTTTTCGGGTGGAAAATTATACCAATCAAACACGCTCTATTAACAATTCACTGGAAAATAAGTTCTAGATAATTATTTTCTCCAAAATTCATTTTTTTTTTTACTCATTTTTGACATTTGCAATCAAACGGACCTAATTAAAATGTGGTGTCAATATAGATGTCCTTACAAATAGACGGCTCCAATCAATCATTTATCCAACCTTTGTGCTATTTCCATCATTTTGCTTATCTGAGTATGACGGGAATTTTGGGTAGCAACTTGACACATTAGCCCATTACTCCAAGTTCATAACTAGTTGCACGTGTGAAGCCCATCCCCCACCGCCGCCGCACTTTTCCGGACCACCAACCCCACAGTTCGTGTTTGCATCTGGGACCGTATTACCCTTTTTAAGTTTTAAACTTCAAACAAAATAAGGAAACACTGCACAATTGGTCCTCAGCCTATTTCCTCAATAACAAATTGGTCATCCACCTTAGAACATGTTTGGCAAAGGTTAAATCTTTTTTAAGTTGATGAGATGAAATATACTTTTTCTCTCGACATTTTGTAGAATTCATAGCATATAAATACTTAAAAGGATAACCAAACAAGCACTAAAATAATTTAATTCAATCTTTCAATATACTTTCAAAAAATTATTAACACACATTCAAAAGTAATTTTTTAATCTTAAAAAGTAATTTTTGACTCTTAAAAGCCTTGTCAAATGGACATTTTACGTTTTAGTCTCCGATGATTAGAATCACCAAAAATTCATATGAGTAAAACATAATCTATAATATATTAAATATCACAACAAATGAGAATCATTTTTTGAAATAATCATACTATAATTCAATTATATTAATGATACCGTACTTTTTGTTTTTCAATATATATTTAATTTATTTAATCGTTTAGTTACCATCAATGTACACGTACATATATTTTGACATATTCATTTCACATATACTTTTGTTAATGTATGAATTTTCTATTATTAATTTTCAATTAATTAACATTAATGTTCATTTAATTAATTCTCATTTTCATTCATAAATTTCATTGTTATTAATTTTAATTATAAGTTAATTATAATTTCACATTCAATAATGTATTTCATTATTTGCGTCCATGTATAAGTTAATTATAAGTTAATTGAAAATTAAATAAATGATTTAACATTTATTATTATGTATATATTTCCTAGTATTAATTCTAAATTAATTAATATTTACGCATATTCATTAATTATTTTTACAATACTTATAAAGTATTTTATAATAACGTGTAACGCAACGTTGACTAATTTCATAAAATTACGCATAGATTTTGCACAATTCCAATATATGGATTTATTTTGCAACTATAATGAGCGGTTTAGAGTCTATTTGCTATTTTTAAAGATTTAGGTCTAACTTCCTACTGTAAAGGTTGGTAGCCAGCGGGAAACTTTCCAAACACAATAATACCCCCAAACTAAAAACCAAGAAAAGAAAACCCTCTCATTTCTCTCCCTCTCTGATCGCAGTAAAGAAAGTGTTTGAAGGTGAAATTCAGCGGGTTATTGATCCATGGCGTTGTCGAGGCTTCGACATCCGGTGATCTCTCGAGCCCCTTCGCTGCTCAGGGCTCGTTTTGTTTATTTTTCTTCCACTCATCCATCATTCTATCGGTACTTTTTGTTTTTCTCTCTCTAGTTTGTTTTTGTAAATCATTTGTATTTTCTTCTGCATCTGGATCAATACAATTCGTTGATTGAGAAAGAAGTATTCATTCGATTTACGGGAAAAAAATTGAAAAAGAGATCGAATGGTTGGTGAAAATGGTCAAAGGCAAGCCGCATAAATGAGTACTGAGAAATGTTCAATTATAATTTTCAACTCAGGGAAAAACAATTCTTATTGGATATACACTAATAAAAGTCGTATATGGAATTAAAATGATTAATTCGTTCTTTAAGTTGTAATTTGTATTTAAAGGATGACTGTGTGTGTGTGTGTTTATATATTTGGAACTAAATACTAGATTAAATTAGTTCTTTTAAGTTTTTATTTGTATTTGAACGATGTGTACACATTGCTTATATTGATGTACATCACATGCAGAAAAGATTACACTGATTAAATTTCGATTGAGAGAAGAGTCACTCAGGACCTGCAATATCTGCTTGATCGCCATTCTCATTTTCTGAGAATTATTATAGTTAATAAATTCTCTAACCTATCAGAACTAAGTTTCCCGCGCTTCTTTCAGACACCAATGTTTGTTACTCAAAGGGCTGCTGTTTTTTTCCACTTAACATATTGTCGTGGGAATTTCTTCAATACAGTAGCTTTTAAAGAACGTGAACGTATATTTTGCACTTATTGCAGTTTAAATCAACACTACATTACTGATTATGAGAAACTTATGTGATCAGCAAGACATTTTCTTTTTTTGGTCTTACACTCTAATGCTGTGATTGGCTGATGAAGACAATGAATGAAGGTTGTCTACATTACATCAGTAAATTGATAAATACTTAAGAAATTGTAACACGGGGTGTCTTTGATATTATCTCTTCAGAAAATCTGGATGGGAAAAGGGAATCTTCAAAAATCATAAGGTTATTATCCTACTGACTGGACAAAGTTACACCAGACATGTAAATTGCTCCTGTTCTACTAGGAAGCTCTGAACTGAATGGAAAGTAAATGTTCCACTTCACCATCTCGTAATACATCTAGAGTTTCTTTGCTGAATTCTGGATTTGGAGATACCAACTTGTATCATCAAGTCATGGAATCCTTTTCTTGTAATGGATTTTGGTAAAAGCAAATGATTGGGGTACTAAGCAGTTGATTTGGTAGAGAGAATTTAACATATAATTTACTATACAAGTTTAAGTCAATTGATTGTTCTCATTTCAATTATACGTCTGGAATGACAAAACTTTTGATCTTAAGATAGATAGTGAGAGCAGATTACCTTATGCAATAAATACGATCCACTCATGAAGTCGAACAGTACATTACATATTTCTTCTGCCTTAAAATTAGGTATTTTCAGGCATGGGGCAAAATATTCCTTGCTAGTCACATACAGTTCTTCTAATATACGTTTTTATAAGAAAATCCTTTCATTTTCACGAAATTCTATTTTGATTTTACTGAAGACCATGTGTAATCTCCATCACCACCTTCTCAACATCTGTCATGCCTTTTAAATTGCATAAAGATCTTTTAAGTTTCTCATATAATATCTTATTGTCAAATTATTGATGTGTAGTTCCAGGATGCTGATCTCTAATGCTGATGTTGAGGTCACTTTGTTAAGGTTTGAATCTCCACACTTTTTATCTATCGCCCATTTCTTTGCTTCTGTTTATCTTGGTCATGCAGCTCAAAAGTGATACAATATAAATTTTACTTAAAATTTCATTTCTGATGTTGAATTTTTTATGTGAGTATTTTGAGTTTCTGAAGCTGTTCTTTACTGATCCATTGCCATATATTCATGAACAACTTTTTTATCTTTAAGCTGGGACCATTCCCTGTTTATACCTACCTCATTTGGCAGTAAAACTGTGGAATTTACTCTGTACATGGGTTCAAATTGGTTGTTTGGAGACTCTGCATATCTAATTAACCGGACTTGTAATTTTCTGTTTTTTACGGTCCTCTGATTTATTAATGATGCAAGTTTATCAGGCCTACTCTTTTTCCAATGGTCAATGGAGTTCACAATATTTCTTCTAAGCTGAAGGTTAGTGGTGAAAATACATTGGAGATTTACCTTGCACAAATGCGTTCTTTTTCTAACTGTGATTATGGGAATTTGACAGTGGCAGAGTGGTGTCCGAAATTATTCATCTTCAGGTATACCTTTTCTAAGTTCAATATTGCAACTACTCGAGCAAATTTGTCTATCTCAAAAATTTTCCGGTCTTTAAAGGAAAGAATCCTGAGAAAAATGAACAAGGACTCAAAGGAAACATCAAGAATAACGTGAAAGAAAAGAGTGAAGTTATTGGTAGTAGTTCTCCCGTCATTGGCAACTTCTTGTTGAAAACCGACTGCGGAGGGCATACCTCCTCAATTGTTCTCTTGTCTAATTTCCAATTCTATTAAATGCCCCCAAAATTAATACATTCTCTATTAAGAAAAAACCAACACGAAAAGCCGAGGCCAATAACCAAAAGCCCAGAATTGCCAAGACAAAGGAGCACACATGTGGATGCCCAAGGCTTATTTTATGAGGGGTGCTCCTTAGGAAGTCGAGATTTAAGCTTGAAGTGTAAGCTTAAAGGCTCTTAATGTATGCCTCTCGTGAGACCTTCGAAAATTAATCCTCTGGCTCTTTTGAAAACAATGCCTACAATAAAACGAACTAGTTCTGAGATTAATAATCTATTCAAATGTTAAACTTGATATTTCTATTTAAATGGGAGACATACGAGTGCTTCCCTATGTATGAATCTTTTCGTGTGGGAGTTTCTTCGACCATTTCTCTTTATGCAAGTCTGGTTGTGTCAGTATGCACTTAGACTAATTATTGTGTACAATTTGACTGTCAATCTATAGATGTCCAAGTTCGTGACCTTTTTTCATCCAAGTTAAATGTTTTAATGAAGTAATTTTCTACTTTTTAAATCTACTTATAGCATAATGTGCTTGAGATAGTGAAAGTGAGATGTTTTGACTGTATGGGCCTCGTATGTAAGTGTTAGAAATAATATTTCTAGGAAATTAGAGGGAGAAATAGCAATAGATGGAGTAGTTTAATTCTGAGCTCAACTTTTTTAGTTGAGTAATGCTATCTATCCCCATCGATGTTAAGCACCAGTTTTTGCGGCCATTACATGACATTAAATGATAGATTCATTTAAATGCAAAGTCATTTTTTTTATAAATGTAATCAAATATTTTATTAATCAAATGATAATATAGAGGAAGTGTGTTATCAATTTAAACCAGAAATGAACAACATGAAATTAGACATCCCGTCTATATGCCTAGTAGCCGCAGCATGAAACCAAGTATTCAATGTCAAATAAAACAATTCTTTAATTTGCTCCGTTGTCTGTGTTTGATCATCAAAACAGCGATTGTTTATTTCTCTTCACATATACCATACGATGCAACCCGAAATAAGGTCCCATACAAGCTTGTTATCTTTATTGCGAAATTTTCTCTTCCATGCCTTTTAACACGTCTTCCATACACCTCAACAACACCCAATCCATGTGTTAAGACTCCAGAATATCGTTCCACAGCAAACGAGGAACATCACAATGAAAGAACAAGTGGTCAATCGTCTCTCCATCCCTCATGCACATATAACACCACTCTGTAACATAAAAACACTTTGTTAGAAGATTATCCACTGTTAACACCTGTCCCCTGACCATCATTCGTAGTAAAAATGCCACATGTGGATGCAGTTTACATTTCTATACCATCTTTTAGGGGAACGAACTCTCCACGGGTCCCAAAAGGGATCTAAAATAAGTGCCAACTGAAAAGATACCATCCCGTGTCAACCTGCACCTGCTACAATCACCATCTCCTGCCCTGATGTGCACTTCATACAACGATGTCAAAAGCAGCGCATAATCATCTAATTACCAGTTCTGCAAGCCCCACCCAAAAACAATGTTCCAACTGAGACTCCCGTTATGTATATCTAAGACATCATTCACCATAGCGGACTGCACCAACGCAATACGATACAAAGAAGGAAATCGCACTCTTAGTGATTGATCTCCACACCAACAATCATCCCAAAAACTAATAGTATTACCATTCCCCACCACAAAAATCAATTCCAATAATCACTCCGCCCTCGTCGGATATACCCTCAACTGGGCACTGTCCCCTTCCATAACACCATATTTTGTCCCCATAATTTCTTTCCAAAAACTCTCGTCTCCACTCCGAATAGCCACAACCACTTACCCAACAAGGCCTTATTCAACAATACGAGGCTTCTTAGTACGAGACTCCCCAACCTTATGGGAAAACAAATATAATTTCCTCTCTTTCCCTAATCCTCCCCAAAGAAACTCCATTTGAATCCTATCTAATCCTTTTGTCACTACAGTAGGAATATGAAACAAGGACAAGAAATAAGTAGGAAGGTTCAACAGAGTGAACTCATTTAAATGCAAAGTCATATGATTTATTTAATTAAACAAATAAAATATAGCTACCGAGACGAGTTATCTAGCACCAGTAGGGATGAATAACATTATTCTTTTGAGTTTAGTTGGTTGATTGGGCCCTCAGCGTCCAAATCTACCTGAATTGACTTTTTTTCTATTAGATTTAACTAGGGGCTGCTGACCTAAATGTCTTTGGTTCTGTAAGACCTTCCTACCCAATTTCCTTGTCTAGCTTGACCTTCTACGGAATTGAATTGGTTGTTTGTTTGATCTCTTTGAGGCTGACTGAGTTCTTCTCAACTTTCTTTTAATGATTTCCAAGTGAAAGCAGTTATCCCTTGAAACTTTAGTATCGATATATTAACTCGTAAATTGATAAATGACAGATACACATTCTAACATTTTACTTGACTCAACCTATTAAGCTTATCATAAAATGTTTTGTTATTACAGAACCACCTCATTTAGTTATTCAGATGCCAGCTTTGTCTCCTACAATGGTAAGAAACCCTGAACATTAATCTGGAAACATATTGGGACATTTTATTGGACAAAATTCCATTGGCACTATGATTAAATACTTTCACGTGCTTGTTCATTTCATTGTAGACTCAAGGTAACATTGCAAAGTGTATGAAGAAAGAAGGAGATAAGGTCAGTTTCATTAAGTAGTTAATTTTTAATGGGGAAAGGATGAGTTGTTATCTTTACATGCCATTTAAACATAACTGCGAAAAAGTATATGTTGACTTGGAAGAAAGGCACCCAAATTTTGATGATTTCTAACTGTGATCTAATTTGTGTTGACTTTTATTGGATCTAACAGATAGAAGTGGGGGATGTGATATGTGAAATAGAGACGGACAAAGCTACCCTTGAGTTTGAATGTCTCGAAGAAGGGTAAATTCTAATTTTGAGTCTGCTTTAGAATGGGCTCAGCTGTGATTTCCATGAGAAAATTGCATTGATCATTAGATTAAGATACAGTCAAGAATATCATGTTTAAAATTTTCTTGCCTCGACAATAGGGACATTTCCTTGAGTAAGCACTACATTTCTTA
>CAIGRB010128658.1:290141-315860 GCA_903798255.1 Fraxinus quadrangulata | reverse complement strand
GTGAGAAGGAAGTTCAGATGTCTTAATGTTCACAGAACTTGATTCCTGTTCACCGTCTTCTTGTGTGATATTTTGTTTATTATCTTTAACTTCTGATCCACTAACAGCAGCAGGAACATTAGCTATATCATCTGAATCCTCAACCTAATTAAACCGGTCGAAGTCAAATTACAAGATGATGCTCATAACATCCAACTGAATTAAATCAATCAAAGGATGGACTAAAATTGTTACATTAATTATGCCACATTTTTAGTCCATCCTTTGATTGATTTAATTCAGTTGGATGTTATGAGCATCATCTTGTAATTTGACTTCGACCGGTTTAATTAGGTTGAGGATTCAGATGATATAGCTAATGTTCCTGCTGCTGTTAGTGGATCAGAAGTTAAAGATAATAAACAAAATATCACACAAGAAGACGGTGAACAGGAATCAAGTTCTGTGAACATTAAGACATCTGAACTTCCTTCTCACATTGTTCTCAACATGCCAGCACTATCCCCAACCATGGTCTGAACAACACCAACTGACTTGAGATAAATCTTATGCTGTCATATTTTTCTTCACTCTACTACTCGCTGCTCAAGAGTGCTGCTCTTTGTTTGCCTACAGAATCAGGGTAATATTGCCAAATGGAGGAAAAAAGAAGGCGATAAGGTCGGTTCTGAATTATACGAGGATGTAAATTTGTCAGCGGGATATTTCTCATGTGTGCTGCTTTATAGTGATTATTTCTTTGTTCTTCTCAACATTTTTTACTTGTTGCAGATTGAGGTGGGTGATGTTATTTGTGAAATAGAAACAGACAAAGCTACCCTTGAATTTGAAAGCCTTGAAGAGGGGTAATATTTTTCTTTCTAACTTTGAAATGCATGTTATTGAATGATTTCATATACAGTCAAGATCTCCACAATACTCGTATTTTTTACCTGTCATGTGATGATGCTGTGACTAACAGGAGGACCTTAAATAGTAACATAGAAAACATTGAAACTAATAATATTATGATCTTGATTCTGTCTTGTAGCCTTGGGTGTTAACCTTTTTGATAATTATGGTGCATTTCATTAGAAAGTTAATAGAATTAGTTCAGTTTTGCCTTTTAGGACCAACTGTTGGGTGCGATTATGTAATTGGTATAATGGGTGCAGGTTCTTGGCCAAAATAATAGCTCCTGAAGGCTCAAAGGAGGTAGCTGTGGGACAGCCCATTGCAATAACTGTAAGTTTTGATGTTTGAACTTGTATCAGCCATTCGTTCTCTTTTCTCGATAATTGAAGGTTCAATCTTCTAAGTTGGGTTTGGGAATACTCGTAGTTCTTTCATTTCTGGAAGTTAGAAGGTGCAATTTCCATATTGCTGATTAGTGCTAGTTCTTTTGTGCCTGAAATTTACGTTGTATTCTTATAATTACTTTGTGTTTTAATCTCTTCTTCTTGGTCGAACTAATGTAATCTATCTCGCAAGGTTGAGGATCCTAATGACATCGAAGCTGTAAAAACATCTATTAGTAGTGGTATGGGTGTCAAAGAAGAAAAATTTATCCAACGTAGTACTACCAAGGAAATAAAAACTCAAACGAGTTTCGCTCGAATTGGTCCAGCTGCAAAGTTACTAATCACAGAACATGGGCTGGATGCATCATCTATAACTGCATCTGGTCCTCGCGGTACTTTGTTGAAGGGGGATGTTTTATCTGCAATAAAGTCTGGCAAAGGATCCACCAGAATCTCTGAACCTGAGAAGAAAATTTCTCCATCAACTTCACCCCAGCTGTCGACTTCTTCCTCGATGTCACTAGGATCAAAATCTGGTGTACAACGGACAGATGCTTATGAAGATTTGCCTAATAGTCAAGTCCGAAAGGTATTTTTTATTTGTTGAATAAGTTGCTCTGACTTTTTTTTGATTGTCCCTCATAATTCTTTTATAGACGGTTAGATGAATAATTGGTGTCAAATACATTAGTGCCTTCTTAAAAAGTGGCTTTCTTATTAAAACTTTATATTGATTTGTATAATTATCTATAAAATGCTTGTATGAAAGTAACAACTTCTCCAAAGTATATTTGCATTGTGGATGAATTGCAGGCAAAAATGAGAGTATAGCTAGGTCATTGAGTTGTGGTAACTTTACAGTAGATGTGGAAAAAATAGAAAACAAGTGGTCATGTGAGTTGAAGATGAGAGGACATTGTAGAAATGACCTTGCTTGAATTATCTATATCACTAGGCTTTTCCATGCACCTTTCATATATTCAATTGAAACAGAAAGCGATTCTAATATATATATGCTAGAACTTTTCAATAAGAAGTAGAAGACGCCAACAAACATCTAAACCCTTATACATGTACCTAGAGTTCATGATTTCATTAACACTTCTCACTTTCAGAGGATCGGCCTTAGATTCACCCGTGGGTGGATAAAATCGAGCTTTTAGGAATTTTAATTAGATATGTTCTTTACAATGATCCTAACAGAAGATAACTCTCAGAAGTTGAGTGCTACTAGTGCTTCTGCACCTCATTCACTCAATCAGCGTATATTTATTTGCCATAATTGATATCATACATCACAACTAGGATATGACCTTATGGAAGATTTCTTTTGGTTCTTTAAATAATACACAATTCAAAGCACCTCTTGACAAAAACAATTATTTAAAACTACAATGCTGTTTAATGATTATTTTCATCAATTTCTTGTTTTCCTGTGAATCAGGAAGCATCATTTTCAAATCCCCTTGATTTCTTTTATAGGCTTCTTCTAATCATTTATGTAGATCCTTCAATTCAGTTTCTTCATATGAAGCTATGTAAAAAACCCACCATGAGAACTTCATCCCCTTTAGTTTGTTTGTTCATCCATTTGTAATACATACTTCTAATGATTAACATTGTGTCTGTTTATCAATTTATAAGAGGGATATCGCACTTGATTCTAACCTGGGAAGCCAAGTGATCTACGCCTGATTCTTGATTTATGTCTATGTTTTCGAGGCTTTTCTTATGTTTGTATTATGATCAGGTTTTGTAGATATGCATATCACTGTTTGTGATGATTTTCATTGGTAGTCTTATCGTCTACTAAAATGTTTTAACACATATTTGGTAACTATTTTCCAGGTGATAGCAACACGGTTGTTGGAATCAAAACAATCTATACCTCATTTATATTTGTCCACAGGTCTTGAACTTCCTAAGATTTTTATACTTTTAGCACTCTATATCTAATTACCTGTCTATACTCATGTTAACGGTTTCAATTCAGATGTTATACTGGATCCTCTTCTCTCCTTTAGGAAGGAGCTTAAAGGTGTGTGATTAATCTCATCTCTAATTTATTACCTTCCTCTCCTCAAAGCACTAATATAAGTTCAATCACATTTTTTCCCCAGCAAAATATGATCTTAAAGTCTCAGTGAATGACATTGTCATCAAAGCTGTTGCTATTGCATTGAGAAATGTACCAGAAGCAAATGGTAAGATGCATTGATTTTTGATATACTGGACCAAATATTGATAAACTGTAAAATGATTTGCAACATGAAACTGAGTTATATTGAATAATTATTGGGGCGTGACTAATAATTTTCGGATTTCTTTCTGTTGGAACCGTTTCCAGCTAAGATCTACTTGGTTCTACGTTAAAAATCTAGGAAATTTTAGGTTTCCCAACGAACAATTCTAATTACCAAGTGATACTGCAAGCTTGTGGACCTCCTGGCCTCTAAGCTAAAAGATCTAATAATAGCCAAATATTGGGAACTGCCTGGATAAGAGTTAGAAACAGGAAGGAGAAGCGAGAACCACTTAAAATGGAGGAATCGATCGTATTTCGTCCTTCGTTCCCCATGTTCACTGGGGATTGAATAGCACTGAATTTAATGAATTATTAAGCCTTTGTTGGAGCCCCATTTTTGGGCCAAAATGCATTTTTGAATGGTATTTTGTTGGAGAATTCGTGGTTAAAAAAATAAGGAAAAATTTTGGATTTGCCTGTAAATTTATTTTATTGGAAAATGCGTGCTTGAAAATAAGTATTGAAAAAATGAGTTTTTGGAAAAATGTGGGCCAAATATAGGCTAAGATGCGAACAACATGAGAGTGTTTCTTCTTCTGCTGAGTCATGCCATTATTGAATCTGAAATATGCTACGCCCTATAAAGTTTAATTATGCTTCAGAGCTGCTTTCACCCATATATTCTTGCTAATTTGACGATTGGACTCCTAAAAGTGTCGATACAATATCTGAATTATAACATGCAAAGAATGAACCCTCAACTGCTTACTGGTTACACCTGCCCTGCTATAATTTAGTGCTTATACAATGCCTGCTTTATTCATCAAGAACCATTACTATCAGAACACCTGTGTTAATTCTGTAGTTCACATTTATGTCTCTGCTCTTAGACTCCAAATTTTTCCCGTCATCAGATGTTTGAGAGTTGTTACCATGCTGTGTGGAATTCAGCTTGCTGAATTTATATTTCTCATTTATATGTTTTTTATGCAACAGCTTTTACAGAGTTTATAAATATGAGTTACAGTATAGACGATTCATCTGTTGAGTGTTAATGATGCTTGGACTTTTGCTTCTCCTTTTATATGCCATTTATATGCCATGCTGAACAAAGTTGACTAAAATATGCAGCTAACTGGGATGCTGCAAAGGGCGAAATAATTTTAAGTGATTCAGTTGACATATCCATAGCAGTTGCTACTGAGAAGGTATTTCATGAGATTCATATTCTGTTTCTTAATAGTATAACTGGTATTGATCTCATTAGCTTCTCTGAAATTCAGGGCTTGATGACTCCAATTATCAGGAATGCAGATCAGAAATCCATATCATCAATTTCCCTAGAGGTGCGCAAAGACAAAGTTTGAAGTGCTTTTAGTTTCATTTTGAATCTCGTGACTTTTTTTGTACCCCTTTTCATAGTTTAAATATCTTGCCCTTTGAACTAAACTCATATGTTCCGTAACATGGTTCAACCCCGGCTTTTCATGAATATTGAACCCCATCCACTAGATTTATGATCTAATTTGCACTTTTATCTTTTCTTCTGTGTTTATCTGTTCTCTAAAGGTCAAGGAACTTGCTGAAAAGGCACGGGCGGGAAAGCTTAAGCCAAATGAGTTTCAAGGTGGCACATTCAGGTGACAACATCTACCGGGTGATTTCAGTATGTATCATCGATTAACCATTTTTTCCTAAAGTATCATAGATACTTTTTTCCTTGTGCAGCATTTCAAACTTGGGGATGTTTCCTGTGGATCATTTCTGTGCAATTATAAACCCTCCACAGGTTCTCTCTCTCTCTCTCTCTCTCTCTCTCTCTCTATCTCTCTCTATCTCTCTCTCTCTCTCTTTCTCTCTCTCTCTCTCTCTCACACACACACACACAAAAAGATAACTGTAAGTTGTAACCTTAACCTTACCGGACCCTGGTTTTCACAGAACCAAGTTATCAGCTCTTTCCCCATTAGGGAAAGAGAGGCATATATTTTCCTTCATTGAGGGGATGTAACTTACTAATATTTTGTAAGCATGATATAACTTGGTCCATTTCTTTCTTGAAGGCTGGTATTCTTGCTGTCGGTAGGGGTAATCAAGTTGTTGAACCAGTTGTTGGCAATGATGGTATAATGTCATCGTCCATTATCAAATTCAAGTATTTTACTATCTTTCGATTGTTTTAACTTTGAGTTCTCTTCTTTCTAGGGGTCGAGAAGCCTGGTGTCGTCACAAAAATGAATTTAACATTGTCTGCTGATCATCGTGTTTTTGATGGAAAAGTTGGAGGTATGTAGCACCACAAGATTTAGCCACCGTTTGGGAAAAATTTATGAACGGTTTAATTAATCAGTGGTAAATAAGAGGATACTACTTATGGATCCATTGGAATGTGTGGTTTGAAAATGAAGTTTGACTATTTATAATTTTTTGCCAAACGGAGGCTTAATTTTCTTTTCAGATGGGTTACTCACCACGCAAAAAAAAAATTATTAATTATTTTTCTTTTCTAAGTTATTCTCATAAAAAGTAACATGGTGCATATGGTGGTGTTATCATTATTTTTACATTTTCTAGTGTTGGGTAGTTGACCATTTCATGGAGGCTAAACCTGTTAATCTCTATGTGATACCCAGTGTTGGAACAAATCTGTTTTGCAGGCAACTTCTTTGCATCATTAAGTTCAAACTTCAGCGATATTCGAAGACTTCTTTTGTGAATAGCGCTAAAGTTATCCACATATCCACGGATAGACTGTCCTAGAAAACAATCTCCTGCAGAATTTTTGCTGTAGGAGAATATCATTCGGATCCTTGGAGGAAAATTTCAATGCTCATGTAATTCATTTCCCAGGTATTTGCAATGATACCTTTGATGTGCTGTTTTTATTTCAAAGATTTTGTTGGAATCATAAGGTCCGATTTTGGGAGTCTTCTCCAATATTTGTGCACCAATTGTTCTGTAACGTTCTGTTCAGGACAAAGATCACTCGGGCAGATAGCCTCGTAGAGAAATAATGTACATGAGGAGTATTTATCCATGTTGTTGCTAATAAATTGTTATGTTCACTTCTTTTGCTGAGTATATTGTTTGCTCTTATCATTGTACATTTACAGTCGGATATCTCATATATGACTTGTTTGGTGAAGTGGACTGTTTAGTAATTTCTATTTGGAAGAATTTACTAAATTTTTCCTCGAAATGTTTAGTGTGTAGCCGTAAAGAAAGTTGATTGTAATAAGATTTTTGTTAGATGCTTGATTAAGATAAGAAAACTAATTAATGTTCACGCTACTAAAGATAACATACAAACATCCTTTGANCATAGCTATAATCCTTAATTACAGAAAATTTAAAAATAAACAGGTAGGATGTGGGCCCAACACAACTAAGATTGTAAACGGTGGAAGGCGTGTCTGCCTCACCGTGTGAGTTGGGTGGCTGTCATGTTTAACATGTTATATTGTCAAATTTTGTTTAGTATAATGCACCTAACGTATATACATATTTTAATTAAGAAATTTAATTTATGTTCCTAATAGATTTCCATTAATATTTTGAGAATTATTGAAGTCGAAATTCACACACTTCTAAGAATCAATCACGTATTTCTTTCGTATTTATAATTTAAACTGATTATAAATAACTCTCAAACATGCAAGAATATACTAAGCTTCCGTTTGTTGTACATTATTATAAAATGAGAATGAAAAATATAGTCTTTATTGTGCCACACACAAGTGATAGAAATTCAAAATTGATTACTTGGTGTGATTGATAACGGTTATATTTTTCATTTTTATGGATGAAAAATGAGAACCACAAAAGGGTAAATTAACTTTTTCTAGAATTTAGAGACATATATAGCTTTTTCAAAAAAAATATTTGAATAAGTACAAAATATACATTCTTAGGGCTCGTTTGGTTTACACTTTTACTTTTGCTGCTTATAGAAAAGTTTCTTGAGAAGTTACTTTATATCAATGTTTTCTAGAACTTTCTGACATAAAGCATTTTGAAAAAATTATTTGAATATGTTCAAAAGTAGCCGTAGAAACAGCTTTTAACTTTCCAAAATTTTTATCCATTGGATCCTTAAAACACTTAGGAGTACACTGTAAAAATATTGATAAATGATGGTTGTACACCATGCCATAGGTGTACAGGGCCCCCTCACATGTGAGGGGGTTGTACACCATGTTGTACAAGCATGGTGTACATGTAGTAGAATTCAAAAATATTATGTTACAATCTAGGAGTTATATGAGTAGTGTATAATTATGCTGCTTTACCAAGGCCAATGTGGCCCTCACGAAGTAGCAATACTCAATCATGCAAGTACAGATATATCGGCATCATTATTTTTCCTGTCCTAGTACTTGAGAGATTTTCGAGTAAGAAATAGCCGACTATTACAACCTAATCCCATGGACTTGTTATAAGTTTTAACCAATCACAATGTTAGGTATTGCAAAAATCTCCAACTAGATTTCTGCAGTCAATGAAGATTTACAGATTTTTGTGCCTCAACCTTTAACAACAAAACCTCGAGGATTCCATATGAATTTCTAATAATGTGTAATACATCCTTTTTTTAGTACATAAGTTGAATCGCCCAACAAAACCTTGAGTATTCCGTACGAATTTCCTTGAATTGCCTAACAAATATCAACACCCTTGGTTTGTTCTCGAGTTAATTAACATTTTTCTTTGATCCACTCGACTTGAGATATCTTTCCAACTATCCAATACTTCTGAATTACGAAAATTCAGAAAGGCTTTGTAGATTTGAGTAACGTGTTTTTCCATAAATGGCATGTCCTCTTGCATTTAAAAAGTCATTTAAGACTTGGTAAATCTAATAGACTAAGGGGACCAATGTCAGCAATTGAGAAAGACTATAGGCACCGGTAATCTAAGTTGATAAGATTAAGCCCCTGTTTGTTTTGAATTCTTTCAACTCTTTTTTTTTTACATATTCATTTTCAATCACATTCAAAAACAATAAAAAATTCTACCCATGAACCCAATATTTTTCCTTATTTTTTAACCACACCTCCAAATTCACTATTCAAAACAATATTTTTTCCAAATAAATTACCACCAAATAAGGTTAAGAAAATACTAAGGATGACAAAAAAACTCATTCAATCCGATACCCATGGGGGCCCGACCTGAATGGAGCAGAGATTACCCACCTAACCGGGTAAATGGAGAGGAGACGGGGTGAGAGTCATTATCCCGAAGTAGATACGAGACGAGTATGGGAAACATAGTCCCCGTCCCGTTTAAAGTTAATTTAAAATTTAAATTTTTTATCGAACAAAAATAATAAATTTATCATCATTTTTAAAAAAAACATAAGTTGTTTTTAACAAATTAGTAAAAATGCAATAATATTTACTAACTTTAAAAATAAAAAAATAAAATGGGGCAAGAAACCTGCCCCGCCCCGACCCGAACTAATCGGATATGGGAATAGGGTAAGATAACAAAAATACTCGACGGGACGGGAGTGAGAATGGCCAACCCGTCCCATACCCGCCCCGTTGTCATCCCTAGAAAATACCAAACTCTTGACTTAGGGAGAGGAGACTTGGTATTATAAAGTTGGAAGCACACACTACATTCCAGTCTCCTTACATTACCACACGGGTAGATGTCGATGCCAAATCCCAACTAGATAGAAATTATAAAGAAAATACAAAAACTGCACAAGTAAAAAGCATTGACAAAGCATATTCCTGTCCTGATACGTACAAGAAAACATGCTATACACGCCATTCCATGAGTTTGTGGTAGAGAGAACTGTTTCGAGAGGCTGCATATGAGGTTTTCTGAACGAACAACATATGACCAGCAAAGGATTCGGTATGTCTAGTCTTCAAGTTCAATGATTTTCACCACGGATGCATCACCAACTTTCTGGCATACCACAACTCGATCATGTGGCTTTATAACACCAGTCGCCTTGCCATGATCCAGAGCAACCTTCAATACTGACTCATTTGTTGCATTTGTAGACTCAGCCTGCAGAATAAAGCATGAATCAATGAGTCGCGATAACAAAAGCTCACAATTAGAAACATTATTTTCCGTATACTAGGGACCTAAAACTCTAATCAAAATTGGTGCAGACGAATATCCATCTGTTCAGCTTATTTCGAAAAAATAATAAACTGGATTGTTTTGCAGCGGAGCTGACCTCCCCTTAGACCAAGATCCTCAAGGAGGATTTTGACTCAAAGCTTGCTTTTCAGTTGCATGGAGACTAAGCCCCTGTTTGGTGGCCTTAAAATTTGAAAACCATAGCTTTGAACAGTACTCTTTGAGTATGTGTGGTTAAAAAGTAAGAAAAAGTTATGGGTTTACGTGTAGAATATTTCATTGTGTGAATGTGTAAAAATTAAATTAAATTAAAGGTTATCAAACGGGGGCTAACAAACATGTTAAAATTTTGATTAACTTAAGTTTTCACTTAAAGCCACCATGCTTGTAATTCTGTTACTTTACATGCATTGTCCCTTCTGAAGGCAACTTCTGTTTCTTCCAGATTTTTAAGATCCAAGTTTAACATTGACCGATTACAATAGGATAAATATGACGTTGATCTAAAAATCAAGGTGGACTACAATATCACATGCAGTAGACATTTAACTGAATAACATCTGAATACTAACCGCTGCTGTTTTCACAACAATTTCTTAGCATTAATGAATCATGCATAGTCAAGGGAATATAAAGCATGTGGAAGTTGAATTGTAGCGTATATGTATGCTTTACAGATACAATAACTCAGTCCGAAAAAGTCTCATCAATAGCCATTGAAACATTGAGTTTGATACATAGTAGTTCTAATTTTTCCCAGTGTACATATTTAGAAAAAGTAATCATCAAAATGCAGAATACGGGGATGGTCTAAGTGGCTCACTTTTCTAGTAAAAAATAAATACAAACAACGAAGATATCTTACAGGATGTCGAGGATCTGCAAGCATTGGGAAAAGGCCTCGGACTATCAGAGATTGCCTTGCCTGCCAATAAGATCACTTCACACCGTAAAATAAAACAATTGTGTTTGCCAAAAAACAAATTCAGTTGCTAGAAGGGGGAACGAAAAGAAGAATATGAAATTTTGAATGAATTAGATTAAACACCACATAATACAGTTGCTTCTTAAATCGAAATTTAACATAGATAAAAGTAATAAATTTAACATACAAAAATTACAGCAAAAACATGAAAAGGAAGCAGCCACTTTGGATTAACAAACTGAAATACTGTTTATTTCCTCTAGCACACAATCAGGTGAAGATAAATGTTGAACCACTTGATCTAAAGACTTGAGCTATTAGAGAGAGCTACATGTACATTATTCAAAAATTGTCATCAACAACCCTGCTCACGTGTTGGTTCAAATTTTCCCCATCAAAGCCAAACGTGCAACGTTTTCATTAAATGGAGGACGGTGAGACTTGAACCCATGACGACCTTCACTTGATCTAAAACCGTGTTAAACCACTTGATCTAAAAACTTAAACTATTAAAGAGGGCTACATATATATCATTTAATTATTGTCTTCAATAGAAATTATGTTTGTTAGTTGCTAAATTCATTTCTAATATACCTTAGTAGAGTTGATATATAACTGGATAGTTTTGATCAGTGCTTAGCATACATAAAATTTGGATAGCCATCCTGTAGTACAAGTCTCCTTACAGGTATTACTAACCGTCTTGAAGATACTAACAACTGGAATATGGAATAGGCAATACGTCAGGCAGACAACCACTTGGGCAACCCAAACTTTGTTCTTCAGAAATCATAGGAGGCTAAACACATCATGTAACAGTTCTTAAAAGGTAGAAAGGGAGACAGCTCAAGAATAATCAAGTTGAACATAATCCCATATCAAGGAAATGAGTAAATTCTCCGAGCAGTGCATCATTCATTAAACTTATCATTCACAAATAAAAACAATGCACCAGCTAAAACTGTTTTCTTCATATCATGGACTTTTAAAGCGGTCTAGCAATCAATGCAAACAGTTCATAATAAATAAAAGCAGAATGGGACATGTTTTCAACTTAATATCTAACATGTAACATAAGATACCTCAAAAGCACCACTAAAAGTCCAGTGGAGTTGATTTGTCTTTAGGCGAGGAATGACAACAGATAATACAGGCATTGTAGGCCTGTACTTGGCTATTAATCTGCATTGTGGAAATTAAAATTAGGAATTGTATTGCTACATATGTGAATGACAGAATCAATTTCACAGCCCTACGGGAATAAATATAGAAACAAAATCCAATTTCTTGATGACGTGCAAAGGCTGGACTACTCATTTTGAAATAGTTACTTTCAACCACAAAACCTCGCATTGCTGACCAACACGCACATGCATCTCTCTCTCTCTCTCTCTCTCTCTCTCTCACACACACACACACACAAGGTAGAGAGAGACCTTGCAGCTCTTCCCGATGACGTGAAGCAGATTATTACAGATGCTTTCACCTTGATGGCAGCACGTACCTATATCAAACAAAAGCAGTCTATGGTGATTTCAAGTGAAAAGCCACTTACTGAAGTAAGGCAGGTTTTATTAGAGTATAGAGACAAAACTCCTCGAGTAAAGAGCAAAGAAGTGCAATTCTTGAGCAACTTACTGCAGAGGAAGCAATTGATTCTAAGTGGGTCATAGGTTCGCCAACATATTTAACAGTCTTCTTGAAGTATTGATCCTGATTATAAACCTTTTCTGCCTGCAGAAGAAAGCACATTGAGAAATTTATTCAAGGCAAACAAATTGGTTCTTCAAATTTCCACATACTGCCATTTGGCAGTTTGACAGCAAAGTCAGGAAGAAAACTGGGGAAGACCTCTAATCAAATCATCACCCATAGAAGTGATATACAAGCCAAACAACATCTTTCTACTTCTTAAACAGGAGAGACATTAATTATTTTCTGGGTTGGAGGTGTCAGTGGGGTGAGAGAGATGTAATGAATTTAATTGTGATGCCGATTAGCTACGACAGTTAAAATCAAATAAACTTCACCTCAGCACAAATTTTACCGACGACTGAAATAGTATCAACAGGGTACAATCCTCGAAGGGTCTCTGCACCTAAAAGAATGGCGTCACTGCCTGAAACAATGGAAAAGGATAGAAGATAAGTTTTCAAGTTATTATTGTAATAGCTATCGTAGAAAATGTATGCACACAGACAAAATGATCTCTCATAGTTGCAAACACAAGTACAGGTGTGAACTTTCTGCAAACACTGAAACTAATCAAACAATCGAGGATCTATTCTGAGAACTGTACCATCCAAGACAGCATTGGCAACATCAGTTGCCTCAGCACGAGTAGGTCTCAAGTTATCAGTCATACTGTCTACAACACGAGTGATGACAGCAGGTTTCCCAGCCATATTACACTTGTGAACAGCTACCTTTTGAAATAAAAATACCTGATTACGTTAAAAGTTGTCAGAAACGGGTGATAAATGGTCCACCAACAGTGATTGTGTGAAGAATGCAGACATCAATAGGAAACCCTAAGGATTGCCATGAGGAAGCCACAAAATAACAGAAAGGGAAAGGAATATGTTGAAATAATTGAAAAGGGAATTGTTCCAAGTCTTTACTGTTTCAGACACCTTGATCTTATAGCCATTATCCACAATTCTACATTTATAATTGCACTTTAATGTAAAAACTTCCTACTTATTTTCATCATATCTTTCTTTTTATGTTTTACAGGGCGTGAAGGGACACTGATGGGGCAAATAAGCATCTATTCACCAAACATCAATATATCAAGTTAGTATATCCAAATTCAAAATGGACCTTTTCAGGGGGGAGATCTATCCCTAGATTTCCACGAGAGAGGATGATGCCATCTGCTTCTTTGAGGATCTCATCAAAATGGATCAATCCCTGCAAAAGAATGTAAGGAAAATAAAAACGAGACACAATTTCTGATCAAGATTAACATGATGCTTCTTTTAAGATCATTCGAAAAATCAAACAGGAATCTAACCTCTACATTTTCAATCTTCGCAAAAATCTGGGTTTGACTGAGATCACCCAAGTTAGAAAGAAACTCACGAGCCTGAGACCAGTAAGCCCACCACTTACTTAGACACCGAAATGGAATAATCATAAATAGGTAATTCTTTAATGCCTAAACTATTTTGCGCCTGATAGTCAATAAAATATAAAATGAAGAGTACAATGTAGAGAGAAATAATTAGAAAGACGATAATATAAACAAAAAACACTCCTTACATGTCTAACATCCTCTGCATGTCGCGTATATGAAAGTGAGAGAAAGTCTATGTTGTTCCGAACTCCCCAAGTGCTTATGACCTAAAGTTGTTACGCAGATCATGTAAACTCTAGATAAAAACCGAAATTGTTTAGAGACAATTTCAAAAGCAAAATCAAGCCACGTGAGAATGTAGTTATCACCAAGAGCTGCACATCACTAAAAATTGGAACAGGTGTGAAATCTTAGGTGTTGGAAGATCTTAAATAAGGTCTGAATTGGTCAAAGGATCAACAAGGGGGCATGACAAAAGCCTACCTCCTTATCTTTATCAGTGAGGGTAGGAAGATCAATGCGAATCTGAGACACATGTAGAGTGTACAATGGCCCAACCAAGGTGGCAGAATTCTTAATCAGACAAACCACGTCACCCTCTTTCACCTCAGTTACCTGCACAGTAGGAAATCCATTATGCATCAACTATTGTATATAAAATCACATTGCAATCCTTCATTGACATTCACAATCGGTAGCTGATGTTTACTCATCCACAAGTTTAGCCTAGGTTCAACAAAAAAGAATAAAACTAGATCCTAGGCCAATCTACATCCACCACAGTAACAAAAAGGATCTGCAACCAGTAATAATGGATTTAGGAAATCAAACATTCCTGAAAATCGACAAGAGACAAATATTGACCTCCAGAAATACAGAAGTTGTTTCATTTCCTGTGAACAAGTATTGACCAATGAAAATACTATCTCCCGGCTTTACTGCCTGCAAGGTCAAAAAGCCCCGGTTAGATTTTAACAGAAGTTCAAGATGGTGATCGTCCATGAGCAAGGACAGAAGCTCGCATTTCAGGTGTAGAATACATGATTCATCTGAAAGTTGCGACTTGCGATCTTAAGCAAAAATGTGAAATCCACATTCTAGCACAGACACTGTCAGGGGTGACAACTATAAAAGATATATTTTCTATACCGAGTCGTATCAAACACAACAGATAAAGCAACTATTGGAGAAATCTCAAGCCAAATGTACCAAAATATATGGTATTGTGCTAGCACACATGAGATAATTGTACATCAAGCATGACTTCTAATTTTGTCCTTACTATTTCAGCCAAGGATTCACTCTGGAACATTGCTCCATTAATTTACAAAAGCATCATCACAATCAATTATATCTTGCCACCTATTTTTAGGACTTATTACTAAATGTGCAAGCACAAAATTTGGTTTACATAAGAATTGCAACAGACATTTCACATCAATATTATCACCTTTGATAACCCAGTAAAATTAATGGGCAGAAAGTTTGAAGTAGCTTCTTTGTCCTGATCAGGTACTAGAACAACAAAGGAATCCGCCTGGAGTGAAATAGGATGTTCAGTTTTGTTGATAACTTGCAGCTCTGGACCTACAGTGTCCAGCATAACCTGATGACAAAATAAAAATTCCTGGCTCATGTCACGCTACCTGGAAGATAATTCTTAAATTACAAGCACCAAAAATGAAAAAACATGAAGTAGGAAATTTCAAGCATACCGCACAGAGCTTTTTTGTGCTCTTGATGGCCGCTTTCAAATTCTCTAAAGTCTCTTGGTGAAATTCAGTATCACCCCATGAAAAATCAAACTGTGCCACTGTTATAAAACAATAAGTCAGTAGAGTAAAAATTCAATTCTTCTATTAGCTTAAATTTAGCCATTAAGCTCGTGTTAAATTAATAATAAGCTTTAGATGGAAATGATTACATTTGCACTCTTAATGCACAACAAATGAAGCTTCCAGTCCCACTGTTAAACTAATGCTCGCATCCTGGTCTTTTTAGTAAATTTTACAATTACGGATGCTTCTCTTTTCAATCTCATCAAAAAAAAAAGTGGGAAGAAAGATCGAAAATCTATAATTTGTACTCTCGTTGCTCAAACTTTTAAGCTCGTTAAATAACCAAACAGAACTCAAAATAGTTTACATTTATAACTATTAATCCTAGAAGTAGGAAATAAACAGAATTACCGGACATTCCGGCTTTAAGGCATCCTGAAATAATTTCAACGGACCGAGATTTTGGCCCTAGCGTCCCTACTGTCTTCGTCATTGCAGGAAAGAAATTCTGCAGATAAATTTCCATTTCCACTTGAGAATAAAAGAAACAAATAAAATTTTACAAGCTAAAAAAACAGAAATCAAACAAGAAATTAAGGAGCGGAAAATTTGGGAAAACTGACAGGCTTGGATGACTCGAGGATTGAAGCCATCCGTATAGGCTCTTCGAGGAGCAAGTGACTTGACACCATTTTTTCCGATCAGTGAAGAAGCGATCGCCGAAGTGTTATTATGAGAGAGAGAGGAGGTGTCGGTGATTGTGGCAGTTGGCGAGGAATGACGAGAGATTCGTGGAATCTGTGATGAAGTACAGTGGGCTGACACAGTGAAGAAATGGCTATTACAGTGGGCGGTCCGTGAAGAAAGAAATGGCTATACATACTTTAATTTTGTATTTCATCGACTGTATAATTAATTCTTTTAATTTTCTAATATATTCCTATTTAAATTACTATTTAACGTATGAGAGTACATTCAAAAAATAGAAAAATTATGTTTTCAACGATAATAATTATTCTCTCCATTCTATAAAGCTGAGCTTGCTTTTCCTTTTTTTTTTTTTTTAATCTGTCTGAAATTATATATTACTTTTCTTGTCGAGAGTATAAATATTTCCTTTGTTTTCTAATATATCCATATTTAATGTATTTATAGGAATATATTAAAAAAAAAAATGTAAGAAAAATTATATTTTCAACTTTATTAATCTTTGTTTGATCCACATTATTTTCAAAATATATTTTACACTCTTATTTTCAAGCATTCTTCGATAAAGTTGTATTACATGCAAACTTTTTTTAAAAAATCTTATTTTTTAACAACACATTCTTCATAAAACTATTTCAAAATACATTTTGAGCAAAAAGAAAAGGTCCAAAAAGGCTCTTAATTACGTTTTCTTAATCTATATAGAAATAGAAACGAGTCTATCAATGTGGGATTGAGGGAGCAAATTTTTTTAATCCATACGAAAATGAAAGCAAGTCTATCTTTGTGGGACGAAAAGAGTATTATTTTACAACTTGCCCCTTTATAAATTCATGTATAAAATTAAGTTTTGTTTGGTGTAGATTAAGATTAGATTTTTAATAAATTTCAATAAAATTGAATGAAATACGTGGTTAATAAGTTGTGGATCATATGAATACAATTAATTGTTGATTTCGACTTGAAATAAAAATCATATTTTAATCTATATCAAGCACGGGCCAAATATCTATATACCACAGCCTCCTTGCAGTTGTCAATTTGTAAATAGTTTATAAACCCAATCAAAGTCAACGTTAATTCTCCCAATTTGGTACACGTTCTTTTAAAATAAATTCTTTCAAAACTCTTTTCAACCAAATATTTTTCAATAAAATAATATTTTTCATCACATCAATAGCTTTTTCTTACTTTTTAATCACATATTTCTCATCATATCACTATTTAAAATATATTATTTTCTCAATAATATCTATCAAACACACTCTCACATTCATAATTATTATTCATTTATAAATAATTTATAAATTCAATTCCAGTCAAATATTAATTACAATTACATTCCAATATAGACAAATGAGTGCAACTCTTCGTGTGGCAGTGACTGACAACAAGTGAAGATTACGCAACACCAATTGCCCACATTGGTAAAACAAGCAAGCAACCATTTTGCCCCGCTATGGTCCCAATCAGGTTTTGCTTCAGAATGTTTATTATGTCCCGGGCACGAAGAAAAATGTATTGAATAATGTTAAAAATCACTATTACATAAACCGATGATCATCCCTATTCGAGATGAATAACATTAGATGGCACACCATGTTTTGTTTTGCTCAAAAGATGTTGTGACACGCAGACTCTAGCTTGTTTGTTAAAGCTCGAGAAGGAAAGTTCACAATAGTACTATTATACGTAGACGATTTGATCATCACTAGAAATGATGTAAAAGAACTTGCCACTCGAGCACTTTCTTGAGCTGTAGAGTTTGGCACAATGATGTGGGCTCCAAATATTGTAATGGGCTTAATCTAGTTGAATTTTGAATGGGCTGGACCGTCTGCATACTTGGTGGACTATGTTCAGTTTAGATAAAATAGTGTTTGAATGGTTTTTTAATCAGATCTGGACGGTGGAGAAGTATAATTCATGCTTAGTTCTGTTTGAGTCACGTTAAAATTTTTATTTTTATTCTTCTAATCATTTTCAACCGCACCATACATTTTTCAATAAAATAATATTTTCAATCACATCAATAATTTTTTCTTATTTTTTAACCACATATTTCTCATCATATCACTATTAAAAATACATTATTTTTTCAATAATATATATCAAGCACACTCTCACATTCATAATTATTATTCATTTATAAATTCAATTCCAGTCAAATATTAATTACAATTACATTCCAATAGAGACAAATGAGTGCAACTCTTCGTGTGGCAGTGACTGACAACAAGTGAAGATTACCCAACACCAATTGCCCACATTGGTAAAAGCAACCAACCATTTTGCCCCGCTATGGTCCCAATCAGGTATTGCTTCAGAATGTTTATTATGTCCCGGGCACGAAGAAAAATGTATTAATAATGTTAAAAATCACTGTTACATAAACCGATGATCATCCATATTCGAGATGAATAACATTAGATGGCACACCATGTTTTGTTTTGCTCAAAAGATGTTGTGACGCGCAGACTCTAGCTTGTTTGTTAAAGCTCGAGAAGGAAAGTTCACAACAGTACTATTATACGTAGACGATTTGATCATCACTAGAAATGATGTAAAAGAACTTGCCACTCGAGCGCTTTCTTGAGCCACAGGTCAATCACTTGGAAGAATTTTTTCTTTTTGTCAATAAAAATAAGCAAGCTGAGGAATTATAGAATGCAAACAATTCCTTTTTCAATCACACCCATAAATCTTCGCAGATTCTTCGAGATCAAGGTCGAGTACAAATTAGTCTGTCTTGTCCCAAGCAGATCGAGCTATCTAGTGTAAGAGCTTAAATTCAACGACGACACAAATAGAAAATATTAAACAATGAATTAAACCACTTGTATAGAATTATTTCATCTGTAAAAATGCCAGTTACTCACATTGGGATGGGCCCCTCGTGAATAAAATATTATTATAAAAACTGGGGCCCACCCCCATGTGTGTGTTCTGTTATTTTGACAGAAATTTTCTTCTGTAACAGTAGCATTGTTCGTATTCTGTAACAGTAGCATTGTTCGTGCAAATGATCAAAATACTCAATTCCAAGCAAATAACTTCAAAAGTATAAGATTACTAAAAAAGAACCAAGACATATTAGCATTGAAGCAAAGCACCAAGCAGCCTCATATCCCTGATATTGTTCGGCAAAATAATGCTCACTAACGGATGAAACTGAGAAAGTTAGTCTGAATGGGAAGTCCAAAGGTCCCAACTTCCGACATAGTGAAGAAGATTTTTAACTTCTTTTCCTTTTTCAGTACCATCTCATGCTACTGAATCCTCCCTACCAAACATGCTATAAAAGTTTTGGGTAATAACTATATATTGACAACAGAACGACAACTTAGATATGTATAAAATATGGATTCTGGAGGCTGATTTTTACAACCAAATCCTTGGCCAAAGGGAAGGTCATCGTCGACTGACCTAAAAGTACGTTTAGATGCTCAAACTGCAGGAAGCGTGAACACCTAAGCCAAGTATCCAGCAAAGAGCGAAGGTCCCAGATTTCCATCAAAATACAATCAACCACTACTTGTGAATATGTTTAAAAGCGCCAAGAACGAGGCAGGCGATCAACTCCTTCCCCCAATATGACTCCTGAATTGAGCTGAAAAGAAATCTCAATAATTAAGAAAGCCCATTTTTCCAAAGGGTAAAGACCAGGATCAAAATGCTGCTAGCCATCCAAGTACTCATCGAAGGTTCTACCACTGGAACACTCCACATAGGATTTAGCATTGATTTCTCTACCAAATCTCCATACATAGTTTAGACCGACGAGAAGCTCAGTAATTGTTGCTTCTGTCTTCTCTTGATTTGCTAAATAAAGGGTTTGTACAAGAAGCACGTTTGGTCTAGACACTAAGTTCTGGTGCTCGACGCTCCGCTCAGACTGCCATCTTATCATATTATGAGCAAGTGGAGCTAACCATTCCAAAATTCCCGACATTGCCCCATTCCATTCTCCAGCAAGAACTGTATCATAAACTGAGGAAGTTAAGCTCTTGGCGTGTGGCTTAAGTTTGTCTCGGAGGGCCGTTCTAATGCTAGCTGGCAACATGCTGTACAGGTCATCTCTTGCATCGTTACCAATCAAGTGAGGAGTGGCCACTAACTTCTCGATTACAATGATGAGATTTGCATAATGCAATGCTAAGGCAGCAGCGCCGAGGGTTTCTGGAGGTGCATTCAACAGCCTATTCTTAGATTTAACGGTGGATGGATTGCCATGACTTGAGCGACCATGTGCATGTAGTTCCATGCTGGCATTTTTATTTCCATCCAGATCTCCTGAACAAACAACATTTGAATTCAAAATCCAACTGCTCAGAGGAGAACTGCTTCCACCTATCATGTGCCCTGTTAAAGTCCCTGACGTGGTTAGTCGATTATGTTCTGAAAGCGGGAATTTCTCTTTCGAATTTGAAGATTTGTCACTAGATCGCCACAATTTCCAAGTGCTTTTGCTTGTTCTTGGAAGTGGACCAGATTTGGTCATTGAACTCCCGAGGGGACCAGAGTAAAAGTTCTTAGCATCATGTCTTCCAGAGATTGGGCTTGTTGTAAGTGAACTTCTAAGAGGGCCAGAATGGAAATTGCTCCTTGAGACTGGACCAGATTTAGTAATCGACTTCCCTAATGGACCGGAAGAAAACCTAGGAATGCTATTTTCAGACAGGTTCACTGACGATTGGGTAAAAATGATCGAGTGGCTGTGACAGCTATAATCAGAATCCAGAACTCCAAAATCTTTCAATTCCATACCGATCATGTGATTAAATCCAAAAACATGCCCAATCCTACTATATATAGTAAATATAGATCTCGCCAAAAGACGAATTGTGTAATCATAGGTCTGATTCCAAAGAGAAACCTCCTTCGAGTGCTTCACTTCCTGCTGCTTCCATGCAATCTTCTTTTCATATTCAACGACACTAGTGCTATCTGTGTCATCATTACTCTTCATTCGCTTCAGGGTTTGTTCAAGATCTGCAAGTATTTCCATTTCTTGATACAAATTTGCATTGATAACAATGAACCGTTCCATATTCTTAGCTTTCCGGTCCATTTTCTTCCATGTGAACCGCCACTCATAAGTGTCGGCACCAAATTTGATTAAATCTTTAAATGCTTGCTCAAAACTCTTTAACACGGGATCACTGCATTTCTTGGATAGCCTAGACACAGCTCTTGCCACGTGTACCAAGTTCTCCATCATTTCTAAACCTATCCACCGCACCATGTAATTCTCATCCTCAGACACAAGCTTTTTAATACCCATGGAATTCATTATTTCCTCCCTCAATTTTGCCACCTGCTTATCAGCCAGCGACTGCCATAGGTTAAGTAGCTTAGACATCAAGGTGACAACTTCAAAAGCCAATACGCCAATCTGTGCCTTTTCGGAATCAAACTCATGCTTCCTTGATGTTTTCCACAGACTACGAAACCAAGACTCAGCGACCATCTCTAATATCAAAAACAATGAACAAAATGATCCTCAAGAAAAGCTCAGTACTGATGAGCTTGATCCTGAATTAAAAGACAAAAATAGGCTGTTAAAGATGTGTAATGCCGTTACTACCAAAAATGTTCAAGAAAATGAATGAACGATGACAGACTTAGCTCAACAGCACAAGCGAAAGGGGGGAGGGGACTCATTTCCCAATATACTTTACTAGATTGAGGAAGTAAATGAATGCCACATGGGTCAGAATTCAAGATATAGAATTTTAAAACAAAACCAGAGACTTTCATACAATCTTGCACTATTTTTTACTTAGATAAGCAAATTTATACGAATAAAAATATCGATAAAATTGTGTCAGTATTTCTTCTGTTTCCTTCCTAAGATTCCTTCTTTATTTTGCACATTATATTTCCCATATTATCAATTGATTTCCTCCCTTTGTCAGCAATAAGCCACATAGTATTCCCAAAAAAAGGGTAGAGAACGCTGAAGATCGGTACACCAGGACAAGAATAACTGCAGAAAACCTACCAAAAATTGATCCAACATAAAACCCTGATGCAAAATTTACAAAAAAAAAAAACCAAAAAAAAATCCCAAGTAGCATATAAATTTGGGAAAAAAAAAAGTCACAAAAATGACAATTTTGCTGCCAAAAAAGTAGCATTAACATCACAAGGAGTACTTCAAAATTACAAAAACAGACTATTTTCTTTTGCTTGCTCTCCCTCTTGAACAATTAAAAAAGTACAAAACTCAATAATTTTCCACCACATAAAAGCAACAAAGAAAGAATTAAAACCAAGCAATTGTAAACTCAAAGCCACTGAATGAAAAAGAAAAACTTGACACTCACTAATATTCTGACGAAGAAAAAACTGGACCACTCTTGAAGCTTCTTAGAATCAACACAAATTAGGTCAATCTTAGGTATTTTAGAGAGAGGAGAAGAAAAGATGAGAGAGAACCGAAAGAAAGTGGGAGCAGTGGAGAACAGAAGGAAGGCCACATGCAGGAAAGTAGAAATTGTAGAATGTGAGAAACCGAGTGAAATTTATTGGAACATTTATTATTTTGCACAACAAACCCCCTTCTTGTTCTTCTTCCTACTATTATTTATTTATTTATTATTATTGTTATTATTTTTTGGAATTGCCTTGCTCGCATGTTTTTTTTTTAATTATTATTTTATTGTTCTAGTAGTGCATTTTACTTCGATAAACTAGGTTTAAGCTTCTCTTTCTTATTTTTATGGTGTTAATTAACATCTTATTTACCATATCAAATATACCAAATATGGAACTTTTGACGTTTGTTTCTTGTTTTACAATATTATATTTCTTCTCTTATTTTTCACTTTCGAGGATAATAAGCTACACGCAATAACTACGAGGAAAATATGAAAGTTGAAAATTATCTAAATACTACAAAGCTTTAGACGTTTAGAATTTGTCGGTTCAAAATTTTACACGTTATAACATTGTCCTTTCAAAGTTGCAATTAGGAGTCCAAACTTTGTCAGTCATGACGAATTCAATAAATATGTCAATTTATCTCTCCATTTTTTATGAAAGGGGGACATGAATCATCATTTCATTCCTTACGGGGATCTTTCTTTTCATTTTGGATTTCAACGTTCCCTGTGATATCTCATCTTGCAGCATGTCGAATATGCCTATAGCTCTCGTGCTTATGAAAAGCCCTCGGCTAGGTTTCAACCTCCCTTTGGTCAATCGAGAGCTTGTCCCCCGACCTTACGGATTTTTAAGTATATACATAGACAAAGTTAAAACTTTTTTTTGTTTCAACAAATTATCAAAGACTTTATTAGTGTTAAAAATGTTGCATCTTGTCCAGTCGCATCTATTAAAGAAGGCGTCCAAAGAAAATATCAATAGAGTATAAAGAAAATAAAATCATCAATGGTACTATCTCGAGGATGATTCTGAAATCTGTCCAAGAGTTATTTTAAGTAAGATGGTTATGACTCAATTATGGATTGATTCATAGTTTCGTTAAGGGAAAACCTTAGAACCATGAATGATGACGAGAATTTATAAGGTTAGACATAGCATGTTGTAGTTTTTTATTATTACATATTTGGTAAGTAGCTCGATCCATGCAACTTCTTGACTAAAGTCGTCGATGGAGGACTCAAAATGTTTGTAGAATATATTAAAACGAAGATACGACGAAAAATACTAAATATGATAATTAGAGGACCTATAATTTTCCCAAACTAATACACGGGGGGCACAAACTCTATTGGTGTGACGTGATTTGACGTTGCTTCTTAACAAATTTGACCATCTTGAGAAATTTAACTTGATATTAAGAATAAAATTAAAGTAATTAAAAAATCAAGCATTATTCGGCACGCTAAAAAGAATGTGACAATCATTATTGGTGACCACGCGGAGAAATTATATTTTACAAATTTGACCCCAACCCCAATTTGCCGGTTCAAATGGGGCAAGAGCGGCCCACAGACGGTCCACCCGGGTTCATTACTGAATGTTTGAGCTGGAGGCTAATATTGTTAGTATACTTGTATAATTTTATTTGACAAATTTAATTGACAATTCACACGTGACAAAATCACATTCATTCATTTCAAAAACTATTTTTAAAATCAATTGTTCGAATTTTGACCACATTAAGCCCATGTTTGACACCCATTTTGGGTTTAAAAAATTTTTTGGAATAGTGATTGATGGAAGATTGTGTGGTTAAAAATAAGGAGAATTTTTTTGATTTATGTGTAATATTATTTTATCGATAAAATATGTGTTTGAAATGAAAAATGAGAAATAGAACGAATTTCAAACAGGGGCTAAGATTGTCAAAAGTATTGTACAAATACATTAATTCTTCCTTATATTCCTAATAATTAATACAGTAATCAATGATTGGTTACAGTTGTCAATTTTTTTTTTCTATGAAAAAGTCAATACATCCATGAATTTGTCATTCTTAAATTACTCTAAATGTAAGTTGTACCCACCTTTCAAGATTCATGAATTCAGAGTGTTCCTTTGTTTGATATCTATGATTTTTTTGTTCAAATTAATAAATAAGAAATTATGGTTCAAATGAAAATCGGGAAAGTTTTAGACTTGAATCGTCAAATTGATAAGTATAAAATTAAATACTTTCGCAACGTAAACTAAGGTCTTACATAAAAGTGTCATCTAAGAAGTATTTGATTTGATTTTTATTTTGATTTTTTGACCGTGAGAAGTCAATTTAAACATAACTGAGAGAGAGAGAGAGAGAGAGAGAGAGATTAAATTAAATTTCACCTCCAATGTGTGGCATATATGAGTATTTTCAAATTTCAATGGAGAAAAAGGGAAAATAAAATAAAAGCTTAATTTGAGAAGAAAATGTGAAAAGTCAATATTACAAAACCAATACATTTAAGAGAGAAAAATTAATAAAATTATAAGTGGATTCCTTTTGGTGCTACAGATGTTATTCTAGCAAGTGAAATTCCTCAAGTTTTCGGAAATAATTCCTCTCGTAGTTGATGTTCGGGATTTTAATTGTGGTTTTCGAAAATTTGAGGCGAACTTCATAAATTGAACCCCTAATATTATGATTTCAAATCTTAATTGTCATAGAACACTAAATAAACGAGCAAAGTCATTTATAATGGATATTTATGTATCTATCGTATTTTAAATATGACAGCGAGCTAAGATTGATTTAGCGTTTCTCTAAGACTAGTACAACTAAAGTTTGAAGTCATATTAATTTGTATATGTCAAAAAACTACGAACTATTTGTTAAAATAGTTGCCTTAGAAAGTCATCAATAATTTCTTGCCTTTACACTATGAAACTAACGAGATTTTCAATATCAAAAGATGTATATTTCTTTTGTTTTCTCGTGTGTATTGAAATGCATCAAGAGATATCTCTTTTCACCATTTTTAACATAAATGTGTTATCATTTATTAGTATCACTATTAATTGCAAAAACACCGTCGTCAATAAACTAAATTTACTTTTAATAAAATTTTAGTCGGACTTTATTCAGAACTGTAAGTGTTATGCCCTAGGTCCATTCAACTTGGGACATAAACACTTTAAAATATTTATATATATAATCAATGCATATTATT